>JAPMLY010002889.1:0-34756 GCA_026401115.1 Tetraselmis chui | reverse complement strand
CGAGGATAGGGGGGGGGATAGGAGGGTGGGGGGGGACGGGGTGGGTAGGGGGAGGGAGTTGGGGGGGTGAGGGTGATGTGGGGGGACATAAAGCGTCTAGGAGGTGGCGACGTCCCTGTGGGAGGGGGGCGGAGCGGAAGGTGTGCATCCAGAGCAGAGTGTGTAGGGAGTACACTGAGGACCGGGGGTCGAAAGAGGGGGGAGTGTAGGGTTGGTCCGGGGGAGCTGTGGCAATGAAGTATGTGTGTAGGAGGACGTGGGTGCCGCACGACCACGCCCCCTCGGAATCGTTTTGGCGAGGTGGGTTGAGGGAGTGTAGGGTGCTGATGGGAGGGGGGGGGGAGGAGTTCCAGGCTGAGAGGAGATTGAGGGAGCGGGCTAGGAGGTCGGAAGGAGGGGAGTGATGTAAAGAGTCTATCCAGGTAGCAGAGGAGTGAGTAAGGTGGAGGAGGCCGAAGTGCGAGTGTTGCCATGTTAGGACGAGGAGAGAATGGTTAGGCGTCCCCGGACGGGGGGGGTGGCCTCGATTGGCGAGGTTAGTCCAGTGGCTGGGGTATTGGGAGGTATGGTGGTGATTATCGACTTCGGTGTTAGTAATAACTGTGTATGAGTTGGAGGAAGTCGAATGGAGTTTGGTTATTTCGGACGCGAGGCAGTACAGGTTAGAGAGGTCCTGGTACTGTCCCCATTGGAAGGAGAGGGCGGCAGAGGAATCGAGGTATCCGATAGGGGTGGGAAGACCAGATTCCAGGTTTAAGTCGATTAAAAATTTATGCATAATTGTGCGGCAGGTGCGTGGGCTGAAGTGGGCCGGTAGAGTGAAGCGAGGTACGGTGGTTACAGTACGATTACGGTTGTCGGGCTGGGAGGTGGGGGAAGGGGTGTGGGGTCTAACCTCCGTTTCGTCCTGAGGGGACCTAATGATGATAGTCGGCCTGTTTGGCCGGGGGTGACATGGGGGGTTGACTGGCACTGGGAGAGTCAGTGGTGGTCGGTGGGGTTCCTGTGGCCTCCGCGTTATCCTCCGACTGGTCGGAGTAGCCGTCGAGGTCGAGTTCCTCGTCTTCAAGGGAGCCGGATGGGAGGGGATGGTGGGTTGGGGCGGCAGGGGGGGGGTGGGTGGCCGCGGGTAAGGGGGGATTGGAGTTGAGAGGGTATGGAGGGGGAGCAGGGGCACGGTGGGGTGTGAGGGAGGGGTGCGGGGGGACACGAGTTGGGGGGGTTGGGGAGGGTTGTTTGCGGGAGGGGCGAGAGGGTTTGGTAACTCCTACTGGGGGTGCAGGTTTGAGTGAGGGGTCTGTGGGGGGGCGTGGGTGAGGAGGGGAGTCTGCTGATGAGGGCGGTGTTGAGAGGGAGGGGGTGGGGTGTTGGGAGAGGGTGGGAGGTGTGGTGAGGGTTTGGGTGGAGTCGGGGGGGGGTGGGAAGGTGGGGGGAGGGTTGTGTTCGGGGGGGGGGAGGGGTGGTGAGGCGGAGGAGTCCATGGGTTCGGAGGAGTCTTCAGTGATGATGGGGAGAGGGGTGGGGTGAGTGGGAGGTTGTGGGACCGGGGGTGGGGCTGGGGGGTGGGGGGAGGGGTGGGCGTGGTAGGAGGAGGTGGAGGTGGGGTGTGAGGCCGCGGGTTGGTGTAGGGGCCGTGTGTTGTGGGTTGGGAGGGCCGGGGTGTTGGAAAGTTGAATTTCCGGGAGGGAGGAGAGGTCGAGAGGGAGGTCCTCGTCTTCCTGCAGCTGGAAGTCGGAGGGCTCCAGGTGCCACTGGCTGGTGACGTGAGTGTCTGTGAGGTGTCTGGACCATTGGAGGAGGAGGGCTGGGGGGTTGCGGAGGAGTGTGAATTTTTTTGTGATGGTGAGGGGCGGCGGAGAGGGAGAGGTGGTGAAGATGGGGTCCTGGAGTCGGGCTTTGCCGAAGGTGGAGTAGTGGTGGGGGTTGATATTGAGTGTGCAGGTGGATGGAATGCGTGTGCCTCTGTGTGTGTATGTGTGAGTGAGAGGGATGGTGACTGTGCCGTTGGTGGAGATGAGTATGCAGTACATTTCAGCACTGAGAGAGACTTGGATGCTGGTGGTGACGGTGGGTGAATTGGAGGGGTGGGAGCGAAAGTACGAGCCATCTGGGAATTTTTTCAGGGTTGTGTAGTGGTAGAGGCTGAGGGGGTGTTGGAAGGGGGGGGTGGGGTTGGGGGTATTTTGTGTGAGGTATTCTGTTGCAGTTTGGGACAGGAGGGTGTATAACCAGTGTGTGGGTGGAATGGTGCCGTCGGAGTTGATGCATGGTAGGGAGAGTGAGTGGCGGGATTGGATGAGGACAGTGGTGAGGCAGGTGTCAGCCCAGGATAAGCCGGGGACGTGTCCTGTGACGGGGGGTGGTGTGATGGTGATGGTGTGAAGGTGGTGGTCAGGGGGTACGGGTTCATAGGGTGAACGGGGGAAAATGTGAAGGGATACAGGTCCAGATTGTGAATGAATGGGATTATTGGGCAGGTGGAGGATATTTACCCAGAAGGAGGACGGGTCGGACTCGATCGGGACGGGTGTGTCCAGCGGCTGGAGTGCGTCCGCGAACTGGAGGGTGAACTGGGCTTGCTCGGGTAGGTCTTCGAGTTTGCACAGGGTGTGGGATGGGGGGGATGAACCTGTAGAGGTGAGGGCCGTCGCGAGGTCGGAGGTGAGGAGGTCCTGTAGGAGGGCGACTGCTTCTTGGCCGGTGATACCGGTGAATACCGGGGAGCGGATTTTTATCCTTCGGCCTGAAACTCCTGGAGCCGAGGCATCCCGGAGAAAGCGAATTTTCTGCTGACTTAGTTTTTCCAGGAGCGAAGGGGAGGAGATCACGGAGGGTGGCACTGGACCGGCTGAACTGAATTCGCGTTGGCGTGAAGTCACTTGGTATAGGAGTCCCACCGCTATACATGAGGTAGGAATTGTCAGGTGGATCTCTTGAAAGCTCGAGTGGAGCTCGACTGGCAGGGGTGTGGCATCGTTGCATTTCGGGGAGGTGGGGTGGAGGGTTCGTGTGGCGTTCGCGGTCCACCGTGTGTGTTGGGCGAGTTCTCTGCCTATTATATTTCTGATGCGGTTGGGGAGATCGGTAAGGTCGTGTAGGCTTTCGAGTAGCCAGCGGCGGGCCAATGAGCATGCCGACACGATCGGGTCGGGGTGAGACGGGTCCGGGAGGAAGACGCCGTGGAGCCAGAATCGAGCGAGGTGGGGGGGAGTGGTGGAGTACTGGCCTGTGAGGAGGAGGGAGTCGACAGCCCGGGTGGAGAAGTCGTCGGCCTGTCCCATGGCCTCAGTTGACCGTGGGGGGGACATGATCAAAGGGGTCTGTAGTCCACGACGTAGAGGAAGGGGGTCCAGTGGCGTGCCCAAGAGTTGTTGGGGGTGGTTGAACTGGGGTGCGGTGAGAAACGGGGTCAGGGGGTGTCCCGCGAGTGCGTTCCGGGGATGATAGAGGTCCGTGAAGCGGCCGTGCGGCGGGGGGTCCTTCAGGAGCGCCTGCTTGTAGGTGGGGGGGGGTAGGGGGCGTAGACATAGCGGTCGAGTAGGATTTCGAGAGTTGTAGAGGAGTGTAGGAGGTAGGTGTGGCTTTTAGAGTTGGTGTTTGAGAGTCGTTCACGTGTTGGCTGCACGCGACCAGGTCTGATGGGACCTGGGTTTGTTGGATGTTGGCGTCGGACAGGGACGTCCGGACGCTCGGAGGGGCGCGATGTGGCGCGCCGCCGACCGGGGAAGGAGCTTTTTGTAAGCGATGAGTTGTATGGGGGTGGCGTAGTACTTTGTCGGGTACGCGTGTAGATTTTGAAATGGGTGGCGCGATAGCTGTCGGGAGGATAAAATTCAAATCCCTGAAAGCTGCGCCTTTGAGTGTGTACCGTCTGGTGTCGCTATGGATCCACTGACCATTGTGAGCTGGGCTCGGGTGGGGAGAGGTGAATGGTGCACGCCGTCCGGCAGCCCTGTTCACCAGTCTTGCGCTCGATGGGAGGCCAGGCCCAGAGCGAAGACGATCGGCGTTGCTCATCCGAGCTACCGATCCATCCCCGTGTTTTGTGGTTCAGTAGTACTTTAGTAGTACTTTGGATCGTTTTACTGTCTTTAGTGACGGTAGGATACGTTTTGGCCGGCACGACCTACGTGTAACTATCCGTTCCCGATTCCGACAATGCCGTTGCCCAGAACGTCAGCACCGACACCACCCACACGAAAAGAGCCCGAAGGTAACTCGAAGTAACGAAATCGCTGCGAAAAGCGGTCAGAGTTGTCAAGGAGGCCATGTCCACTACCCAACATTGCGAGAGGTCTCGGCCGGGGATAAGGGATGACGAGAACGCAACTGAGCTGAAAGGGACACTCACCCCAATGCCATCATACTCGTCATTGCACTCCTGAGTGGGAATGACGATAGATGTAGGGACATAGGAGTCGTCATGCGAGACGTCGCTAAGAAGGACAATGTGTGCGGAGGCACTGCCGCTGGGAGCACAGTACTTTTGGACGATCATCTTTCGCTTAGCAAAGGTCCACTTCAGCAACGCTTGATTTGAGGCCGTGCAACATGACGATATAATATGTGGTCAAGTCTGCCGCACGTGCTACACTATTGGGTAGGCCACGACGACCGCGACCACCACGACCGCTGTGGCTACGCCCACCGTGTGGTCCCCGGTCAGTTGTTGCAAAAGGAGAGAGAGGTGGGGATGGACAAGCTGGGGTTGGCGGATCACATCTAGGGAGTTTTTCCTCCATGTTTTGGGCCATGCGGAGGATGTTGGCTATGACCTCATCCGCTCACAACAAGAAATAAGTGTCGAAGGCGTTAATGACACGCAGTTTGGCCTGGCCGAAGTGGCCGGTGCTAGACATGCCACACATCATGAAGAGATCGAGGTGATGTGCGCGAATGGCAGCCGACCCATCGATAATTTCGCAAATCTCGTTGTAGTCACCAAAGGATTGGCGCATTAAGTGGACATACTCCGTGAGCGATTGCCATTGCCGATGGCGAAGCATGCGGTTTTTCAAGAGGGATAAAGAGCGCGCGAATGACCGACCATCAAAACGTTCATACAAGATGTCCCACGCAGTTGGAGCGCAATCAAGGCGAGCAATATAGATACACTTGATCGCCTGGCTAGCGCGTTGGTTCTCGTTGACAGCGTGCAAGAGCAGGGGATACGAAAATTTTTGCGTTGCTTCGTTAAGCCAAACGCATGACTCCTTGATGGCTATTTGGGGAATGATTTATGTTGCATTGTGGGACAAGAAGATTAGGAAGTTCCTCTTCCACTGTTTGAAATCGTTGTTCGGCCCCATGGTGGGAACATTCATCTTCATGGAACGATTGAGGGACTCCTTGTCGAACCCGTTGAACTCGTGGACTGCTCGTCCGATAAGCACTTGGTCAATTGTTGGGAGACGCCCCCGGCTTACACCTATGCTTCCACGCGGGCCATGCTAGAATTGTTGGCTGCCACACACGGTATGCTGACCAACATGCATGTATTGCTAGCCACCAACCACATGTAGTGGGCCATGCAAGGATTGCGGGCCACTAGTCAAGGTTTCAGACTACCATGAAGGTGTGGGTGGCCGCTTGGCTTGTAAGGTTGATCACCACGGAAATACGGTGGTGATGGTGGAGTGTCGAGGTGTCCGAACTGCGGGGGGGGGGGTGGTCGTGGGGGCATTTGGAATGGAGGTGGAGCCGGTGTGATGCGCGTGGTTTAGCGACACAACATGTGTTTACTAGTAGTATACATGGGAAATTTTGATATCGTAATTGCGTTGGATATACGCATGAAATCCACGTCAAAACGCGGCACTGACGGACCAGTATCACACGCGCCTACCCATTGTCGCTTACTCTTTCATGTCATACTCGATGCAACGCCGTTTCCGCTGAAATTCCTAGAAAGTACTACCAAGACCATACCCACGTTGTAAACGTGATTTGGCGGTGGGTTGTCGTATTTGTGCCGTATTTGAGCAACCCACGAAAACAACATGGGATATGGAACAGTCCCCACAAGGCCACAGCTCGATAGGTTCGTCGATAACGGGAAAATTCAGGTTCCGACACGCCGCGAACGAGGTTAGGCGATCCAAAACACCACCACGAAGAACAACAAGCGGCACGGAAAAATCCCATCAATCTTGTAAAGTACGTCGACAACAAGTCGACCTAGTGTTAACGCCAGCGACATGATAGATATCATCATACACTCCACACGCTCGTTCACATTATCGCAGACCAACGGTATCACCAACGATATCATGCAACACACGTCGCAGCGACCCAAGCTGTACTCACCACCAAAATATGGAGGCCACATCTTCCGTAGAATAGTACGGAATCGATCCTTCAGCCCATCTCCAACACAAACTGTAGTCGAAGCGAAAATAACATGGGATATGGAACAGTCCTCACAACTCAATAGGTTCGTCGACAACGGGAAAATTCAGGATCCGACACGCCGCGAACGAGGTTAGGCGATCCAAAACACCGCCACGAAGCAAAACATGCGACACGGAAAAATCCCAGCAATCTTGTCAAGTACGTCGACAACAAGTCGACCTAGTGTTAACGCCAGCGACATAATAGATGGTATCAAGCAGTCCACAAGCTCGTTCACACTTCCGCAGACCAACGGTATCACCAACGATATTAGGCAACACACGTCATATCGTGTTGAACCGTGCATATACGGAAATGCCATGATGGGGGTTAGAGCCCACGCCTCCCGGAACGGAGTTGTACGCCTTATCAAAGTACCGCCCCAAAAGTCGGTACCCGAAAGGAACATATTGTGCATATGAATTCCGCGCATCGTGCAAACACTACGACCACCTATGTGTGGAGGGCCAAGACTCCCCCGGAGTCAAGCGTACATATGTGTCGATTTTCAGACCCAGTAAGGGATATCAACACTCCTCCTTAATGGACATCATCCCATGAACTCCGGCCGGTAGCCTCGCAGTAAGCGCGGAGGGCCCATAACATGTTGAACCGTGCATACACGGAAATGTCAGGAGGGGGGCTAGAACCCACGCCTCCCGGAACGGAGTTGTACGCCTTATCCAAGTACCACCCCAAAAGTCGGTACCCGAAAGGAACATATTGTGCATATGAAGATCCCTTAGTTGACATCCCTTAGTGGGTTTGATAATGGACACATCTGTACGCTGGACTCCGGGGGAGTCTTGGCCCTCCACACATAGGTGGTCGCAGTGTTTGCACGATGCGCGGAATTCATATGCACAATATGTTCCTTTCGGGTACCGACTTTTGGGGCGGTACTTGGATAAGGCGTACAACTCCGTTCCGGGAGGCGTGGGTTCTAACCCCCCTCATGCCACTTCCGTGTATGCACGGTTCAACAGGTTATGGGCCCTCCGCGTTTACTGCGAGGCTACCGGCCGGAGTTAATGGGATGATGTCCATTAAGGGGGAGTGTTGATATCCCTTAGTGGGTTTGATAATGGACACATCTATACGTTGGACTCCGGGGGAGTCTTGGCCCTCCACCTATAGGTGGACGCACGTGTTTGCATGGTGCGTGGAATTCATATGCACAATATGTTCCTATCGGGTACCGACTTTTGGGGCGGTACTTGGATAAGGCGTACAACTCCGTTCCGGGAGGCGTGGGTTCTAACCCCCCTCATGCCACTTCCGTGTATGCACGGTTTAACACAGCGACCTAAGTTGTACTCACCACTAGAATATGGAGGCCACAGGTTCCGTAGAACAGTACGGAATCGATCCTTAAGCCCATCTCCAACACAACTTGTAGTCGAAGCGCCGACAAACGTGTAATACAGTAGCTCCTCGTTGACAAACCTCCCGATTTGGTAGTAGTAGAAGTAGAAATACTGCTGAAGTAGTAGAAGTACTACTGTAGTAATGTAGTAGACGTACTGCTGTAGTATTGCTGTAGTAGTAGAAGTGAAAATAGAAGTACTGCTAACTCAGCAGGGGTTACAAGGTGCGTGGGAGTACTAGAGGGCCCATAACCTATTGAAGAATTTGTGCCGTATTTGATCAATGCGTCCACGAATTAATGTTCTATTTCATCGATGCATCCATGAATTAATTTCCTAATTAATCAATGCATCCATGAATTAGTAATGTATTCAATCGATGTACAACAAATTACCAACCCAAGGACACAGCTGCACGCAACGCTGCTGCTGACGGGTCAGTGTTACTTCCATGCATAATATTTGCCAAGGCTACAGCGCGCCGCCGCTGCCGCTCTTGGTCAGTGCACCGTTTCGCAGGTGTGGGCGCCCCGTCGAAAACGAAAATACCTCCACTCCTTGCCCCAACACATACTGCGCTTGTTGAAGGAACTCCCGTGCGAGCGGCTCATAATTTTTGTGGTATACAATGTCCTCAGCCCAGTGGTACGCGAACTGGTGTAGCCAAACATGGCCGTCTACACCAATGCGTTTGCCCTCCGCAGCGCCATACAAGTTGGTGGTTCTTAGGAGTGGTCCGAGATATTGTAGCAACTTGGGGACGCCCATGGAGCGGCCTAGATCACACGCACAAGGCCGCTCAACACCCCGCCTAACGATACTTACTAGTTAGGGTACGTCCCGTGTGCTAAATACAAAGCAAGAAAGGGGGAAATATGTGGACGGGGGCTACCTTGGCGAGTGGGAGTGGTCCAGTGATGTGCTGATGAGAGTGCGGGCGCGCCACTGTATTATCAGCGCTGCGACAGGTACGGATTTTTGTAGCCCAATAATCTAGTGCTCGCCGCCCGCGGCCCGAAATTCGCAGTACTTTAGCTTATTATGGAACAACTCTATATAATTCCGGGACATCTGTAGCGTCGATGCATCCCATTTGAAATTTCTCAAATAAGGTTATTGCAGTATGCAGTTTGCGGTTTTCGCGTCAAATCCGTCGTTCGATGTCATCAAGGCCCTCGTACAGCCAACCAAAGTTGGGAGGGTTTCAAAATCTGCCACATTCGCGCGGGGCTAGCAATCCATGGATAGGTGGCACCCGCACACAAGTTACGCCAATACGCTCAACACTCAATGCTCAATACTTCTTCTATTCACAACGTTGCCGCCTATTTCATGCCCCATGATGGTATGGTGCCGTGCCATTTGCCGCATGCCAAACAAAGGCCCGTGCTAGGGTACTTTGAAAGCTCCCCGCCATTTTCACGGCCGGCGATGCGCAATCTTCAAAGGCCATCGATCCGCGCGCTAGGGTGCTTACACCATAAGTCAACCGCCCTTCAAGCCCAATAGGTCCCTAGCCCGTTCTCCTTGGTTGTATTTCCGGGCACGTGGCAAGAAAACCGAAGTGCATACGACATGCCATTCTTGGTGTTGCCGCTATGTAGACGGCCGGGCGCAGCACACTCTTCGGATACTAGCGCAATTGTGCAAACATGTTGAGAACCTAGTGTCGAGCAGTCTCCCGGCTTGTCGCGACACTGCGTGTACCGAGCCACTACGCATAGACGGAGGCGTGCATAACCTGCACATGCACGCAAAATATGTGTCGCAAATATCCAACGTGTGTGCCCACAAGAAATTGGGCGTGCCAATGAAGGTGTCCACGTTAATGAACAACGCGCCGTGGTGTGTTGTTCGAAAATCAGTATTCTACCCCCCAATTGAGTTGCATGGCCATCGCGGCAATTGTGTAGCGGGTAATTAAATACGCGCGGCAAGTAACGGACTTTATTGGAAGACTTTACATATATACAGTACACTCCTCCAAAACTTCGAGACAAGATTTCGCACCTTCGCAAGTAAAAAATGTATTATTTCGTCGATTTTATTGACAAATCTCGTGAAATCCTAGGCGATGATTTGGCGCCCAAGATGAAATGCGCCGACAATTACGGGGGGCAAATTTGAGCACTGCCGGGCTTGTGTACTTGGGGTTATCGCGCCTACACCCGTGCGGCACGCTCTTTAAAAATTTAAACTGTCGCCGCGCTGGTTAGACGAAAAGAGTAACGGGCGCACAACGCCGCGATGTGAATGCTGACGCGACGGTCGCCATATATAATGCAAAGGCGACGGAGGGTAGAGGTGTTGGGTAGGCTGCTGTGGGGGAAACGCACGACATCGCGTATGTAGACTTACCACCGATATGCGCACAACCCAAGGGCAAGCCTGTTAGCACTAGCATCCCGTTGCATAGTACTTATGTACAAGGTAGCTATTTGTCATTCTAGTACTTAGTGATATGCTATTAGCGGTACTCTATTCCCTATTAGTGGCGGTCGGCCGGCCCTGCCGGTGCCTTCGCCGGCCGCCATCTCTCTCCTCTCACTTCTCTAGTCACCCAAGCCGGCCCCCATGTGGGGCCGGCACGACCTCCGTGTAGCTATCCGTTCCCAACTCTAACAGGTTATGGGCCCTCCACCAAGTTACACTAGAGAAGAGCGTGTGTAAAGCGCTCGGCGCCACGCTAGTCCTACCTACTCCCACGTAAAAAAGAGTAGAGCGTGTGTAAAGCGCTCGGCGCCACGCTAGTAATTTATCGTACCACCGACCCCACGCTTCGCCTTCGAGCTGGTTGTACGCGACTGTCCTACCATCTCCCACGTAAAAGGAGAAGAGCGTGTGTAAAGTGCCCGGCGCCACGCTCGCCCCACCCAGCTTTCAGTCTCACCTAGCCTTTCAGTACTTTAATTAGTACTGTTATTGTTTTTTCCCGAGGCAAATGCCGCAACGCTCACCTTACTTAGCGAGGAGCTTAACTTTCCCACGGCGAAAAGGGGAAGTCAACACGAGCGCCCGTCTATGTTTTCTGCGTGCCTACACGCTCCTAACGGCCTTGTTGGCTGTCCTTCTTCCTCGCCGGTCGCTCTCATGCGTCGGCTAATTCCCCCGTGGACGGTTTTTCCCGCTACATGTCAGAATAGTACATTACGCAGTACATTCGGAACTGCTTCATATCGGCAACTCGCCGGTAGCGGCACGTTCTTGTGAGCGCATGTCGCTACACCTACCCGGCTTGAGACACAAGCTACAAGCACTACACCTTCGACCAAGATGACACCTTCTTCGACGCAAGCTAGGACGACGTCAAGACCTCGGCTACCTTGAGGGGGGGTGTTAGCACTAGCATCCCGTTGCATAGTACTTATGTACAAGGTAGCTATTTGTCATTCTAGTACTTAGTGATATGCTATTAGCGGTACTCTATTCCCTATTAGTGGCGGTCGGCCGGCCCTGCCGGTGCCTTCGCCGGCCGCCATCTCTCTCTTCTCACTTCTCTAGTCACCCAAGCCGGCCCCCCTGTGGGGCCGGCACGACCTCCGTGTAACTATCCGTTCCCAACTCTAACAAAGCCGCTTTCGGCCATAATGTGCAAACGATCCGAACTTCTCAAATATTGTCAAACCTTTTTGAAACATGTAGCATTGGACGAGTCTTTACAATGCGCGCCGAGCGTACCTACTCCAACGTTCAAGCACTCACAAATCGATTTTCTGTGAAATATTTTTATTTACGAATTATTCCGGCAAAGCTGAGCCGCAGTGCCAAGCAACACCCATCGAATTCGGCTCACCTCATGAGGCGATTTGTGCGGGGTTTGTCGATACATGCTTACCAATTCTTCATTCCTACTGACTTCCGAGCCTAATTCCCGACGCGTGCCACGCGTAGGGCGGGTGTGGTTGGCACGAGCACATACCCAAGTGTGGCGGTTAGCCTTTTGAAAGCTAACCGCAAACTCAAATCTGTTATGTTATGTTCTGTCGCTGCTCAATTGATTGCTAGGTGGAAGTGCAAATGGGTAGAGATGAGAAGATGTCTCACTTCTGGTACTTTAACTGAAGATTGTAATTGAACAAGGGGAATTGTTAAATGATTATGTTACCTCCGTCTACATCAATAGTCTTTGCCTCGTTAGGTTGCACCTGCTCTCACTTGGCTTACGTGTCAAGTGCTAGGGCTTTTCAACTACCATCAACAGACTTGCGACGCGTCTCGTCATGTCTAGGAAATCACATTCTCCATTGGAAGCCTCGCTTGGTGCGTCGTCTGGCTATTTAGTTAACCGTCCGTACATGTGCGTACCGGGAGGTAATGGTAGTACAATACGTATCAGAACCCTCGCTAAATTTCAGTAGCGATGTACCCACGTTGTACGTCCTTCCGATGGAAAAGCACAAATTGGAATTAGTAACGAGTACGTGTACAATGTACTGTTAGTGGATTGTACTCGTCACACTCGTACCCTCCCCCTCTTGATAGATTATTGAGGCCGCCGCGAAGCACACCTCCGTGGCCTAAGCTCCTTTATTGAAGCATTACTTGGACTCACGAATGCGCGCTAGGTAAGCGTGCATGAAGTCGACGTACGCCTGAGTCTTGGCACATTTGTGCCATTGGGGCGTCTCCAAAAAATCTTGTAACGCCTTAGTTCGATGTACCTCGTTCAACCGGTGCCAAACATGTGGAATATCGTCATCACCGAAGTATGTCATGAAGAACAAAATACTAGGTCACGACTTGATGCACACAATAGAGATGTGAGAGACGTCAAATTCCTCATCGTTTCCTTCATGAAGAGTCACCGGGACATCTCGTCGTAGTGGAGCGGTAGAGCAGGGTCGTAGGTTGTTCACATGAAACACATGATGTAATCGTACTGTCGCTGGAAGTTTCAATTTGTAACTGTGTTTACCAATCTGCTCCTTCACTGAAAAAGGTCCAAGTTGTCTGTCTTTTAGCTTCCTGTTTGTTTGTCCACGTAAGAAGAGGTTCGTAGTGACAACCGACAGCGCACCTTGTCTCTTGTGACGAAGTGTGGGGCTGTAGACGGTTCCGTGCGTGCTTGCATCTCGTCTTTGTGCAGCTGTAACACAGAACGTACCATGGTATGTGCTTCATGTACCAATCTTAACCGTTCTCACGCGTCTTACGAAACCGGAATTTAAGGTCGCATGCCGAACAACAAATCTGGGGGCTCCTCAAAAGAGAATCCAAAGTTAGCCTCGAAGGGGGTGTGCTCAATTCCGAGTGCACGAGAAGTATTGTACACAAATTCCACTTGAGGTAATAAGTCTGCCCCGTTAGCTCCGTCATAGCAAGAGAAGCAACAAAAAAGCTGGTGAAATATGATGTTGACGCGCTCCGTTAGTCCGCCTGCTTTTGGGTGTCGGTTGGAAGACATAATCAGACGCGTTCCAAGGCGTTGCCAAAATGTTTGCCAAAAGCCACTGACGAATTTCGGGTACGCGAGGTAATCCATGTAAACTGTAGACTCCATTAAAAAACAAATTAGCACTTTCTTCGGCAGTAACGCTCTCTGCACAAGGCATGGGACATTCGAGTCAAATGGTGGACCACAATCAACACATTGTCAAAGCCATTGCTCACATGCAAGTGTGCCATGTAGTCAAGATCACCTGTACCCCACGGTCAGGGTGGAACATGCAATGGGTAAAGAGTCGCAGCCATATGCGGTTGAATCTTTGCTCGTCGACACACGAAGCAGCGCTCACAAAAATCTTTCATATCTTGGCGAATTCGTTTCCACCAGAATCTGTCGAGTGCTTTAGCAAGAGTGCTAGGAACTCCTCTGTGACGAGTTGACAACCTTTCGTGCAACTATGTGATCAATCTCAGTCGGAGCTCATAGTTCCGCGGAATACAAAGGCGATCGAGGCGCCAAAAATATCCAGCTGTGGCTTCTATCCGGCTGTCTTTCGTCCGCTCACCCTCGTCCCCGTTAAACGAGTCTGGGGAGTATCCCTCGCGAATGAGATCAGCGAACTCATGGCTCAGTTGCTACGCGTTAACCGTCATTTAGTTTAAATGTGCGTCTTCTAACATCTGCTGGGACTTCCGTCGTAATTCTCGATCTGACGGAACCTCGCCATCCCAAAACAATGAAACTGTGGCATGAGGTACGAAGTCTAGACGCCAACTTGACGGATCAGCTTCGTTCACAGCTCCCTTGCGACATGCAAGTGCTATCGAGCCCACAAACGGTTGCAAGTCTCGCAGGTATCGTGCTTGTCGCTTGTTTATTAGCTTGTTGTTCGGTTGCTCGAGCATATGTCGCAGTATGTCGTGGTTTGTTACGATAAGGAACTTAGAGCATCCTTCAAGGTAACACCTCCAATGCTTGACGGCTTCGCATACGACCAAAGCGTCTAAATCGTACGCAGAGTTAGTGTTGCCACGCTCACCTAGATTCAGCTTACGCGCCTAGTAAGAGATTGGTTGAAGTCCTCCTCCTTGGTGTTGCAACACGACTGTTGCAATCCCCACTGTTGAAGCATCTGTAGCTACGGTGAACGTCGCGTCCGAGTTGACCTCCGGAAGGATCACGCATGGCGCGGAAATGAGCCGCAACTTGAGAGTCTCAAAGGCTTCCGAACATGCAGGCGTCAACGTAACCTTATGTGGCTGGGACCTCCGCAATAAGTCCGTCAATGGAGCCGTAAGGTCACTAAAGTGATGAATACATATGGTGTAGAAGTTGCAAAATTGCACGAAACTGCGAACCTCCTTCTGCGTAGTATGCACTGGCCAGTCTGCAACGGCCCCAACTTTCTTTGTTGAAACGGACATTTTACAAGCTCACACAGTATAGCCCAAATATTCCATCTCCTGAATTCCGAAGAAACATTACTTGAGGCGCAACTTCAAGCCCTCCTCCTTAAAGCGTTGAAGAACTAGCCGTAAGTGCTCCATGTGTTCCTCCAGAGTACGGCAGTAAATACATACGTCGTTGAGGTAGACAATAACGAACCTATGTAAAAAGTCGCGAAATATATTGGTCATCATCTTCGTTTGAAAGGTAGCTAGGGCATTGCACAGTTCGAACGGCATAGCGACCCATTCCATTAAGCTATCAGGGGTTTGAAATGCCGTCTTGTGGACGTCCTAATCACGCACTCGAACTTGCCTGAAGCCAAAGGCGAGGTGGAGGTGTGTGTGAAAAATCGCGTCTTTAAGCTCATCAAGCGTGTCATCCACACGCGGAAGTGGGTAAGCGTCATGACGCGTACCCTCGTAAAGGCCACGGTAATCAATGCACCGACGTAGCGAGCCATCCGCTTTACGCACAAAAAGAATTAGCGAGCCGAACTCACTGTAGTTGGGACGAATCGTCATACCATGGTGTCTTTGAGCTATCGGTTAAGCTCACCGCGCTCTTCATATGACAATATGTTGAGACGCTGACGTTTCTCCGGGCCAGTAGCTTAAATGGGGTGATTCTAATGTCGGCTTACACGCGGCGAATTCACGGGTTGCACTAACTCCGGGAAGTCATCGTAACGTAACGACCGGAAGTTTTTACGTTGTTCTACAGTAAGCTCCTCTCATGTGTGAATTAAATGCCGTAGGTTGGTCTGTGGCTGGCGTAATGTCAATTACGTAGAATTCCGCATTACGTCCTCTGCTGCGGTGCGTCTTGCGCACGAGTTTCTGAACTTTAGTAGACGACATAAGTATACACTAAGGACGTCGCTCCTCAAGCAGAGTCTCCAATGCCGTGCCATCCATGAGAGTAAAGACACGGGTAGAACCGAATTATTAAGGGCCAGTTCGTCGTCAAGCCGTGGTAAACCCATTACCAAATGAGCAACACGTAAATCACGTAAGACGTAAAAAGTCCGTTGGAATTCATGACGAGCTAGCTCAAAAGGCACGTCATAGATAGTCGAAAATATCACCCGCTGACCATTAGCGAGTCGAACATGAGTCTTGGTCAAAGACTTATGAGTATGTAAAGCAAAGCGTCTTACAAAGTCTTCATACACGAAGTCAAGAGTCACAGCGCAATCGACAAAACCAAAAACTAGCCGTCCACCATCAAGAGTTTTCACAATCAACTCAGTTCGAATTAACGACCGAGCTTCCGTGAGGTCCATTAGAACGGCGGTAGCTGTCGAAGAAAGTTGTTGTAGCGTAGCGATGGACTCTTCCGTGTCGTCAAGAGGTACATGTTCGGAGGTGGGTTGGTCAGGAATTGTGGTCGGTACATGGTCAGAAAATGTACAATGAGCGTCGACTAGCCAAAGCCGTACGGGCCAAGGAGATGGAGCAACCACATCTTGCTGGATTGGATTCTCCAACGACTGACGAGTAAACAATTGTGTCCGTGCCGGGAATTCTTGGTAGAGTTTCAAGTGTCGAGTGAGCTCAATGAACTTAGCCCACTTAGATAGAACGCATACAACCATCGTAGATGTTGGAGTTGTACGTCGACAACTCTCGAAATGATGTCCAATATGTTCAAATAGCTCCTAGGGTGGATTGATAAACACCCGTTTTCCTGACAAATCCTTCTCTTGGATCGAATCACTTGGCGAACAACGAGGTAAGGCACCGTGCGAGTTTAAACCCTCGTCATCAGCACACCCTTCCAAAGCGAAATCAAAGCGTGCGTGCAAAGGTTAGAAAATAGAGTAAACCAGTTTCCAATCAATCGAACGTATGGTTACATGTGTACGACTCCCTCTCTGCTTGTTCTAACAACGACGACATGCTTTTTGTGCCGCATGAGTCGCGACTGTAGTCGATGGAGATGTCGAAAGAGTTTCGACGACCTCTGTCGCTAACAATGTCTCAGGACGATCAGTAGATGTAGCCGGTTGTTCATGTTCGTTAGTAAAACAGCCTTGCCACCATCACTGCTTCTTAGAAGGAGCAACCATCACCTCTTTGCCTTTCAACTCCGGGCACTTGACAATACGGTGTCCCTTCTTATGGCACTTGAAGCAAAGTCCCTCCTCGATATGACGTTTCCGCTCGTCTTAAGTCAACGCTCCAGGAATGGCACTAAAGTCAATTCACCAAGTGTTTTGAGAAGGTCGGCCACGACCAGCTTGACCTCCTCCACGTCCTCGACCACGACCAGCACCGTTACTGCGCTTCCAGATTTTCGAGGCTCCAATTAAGGGGTCTTCGTAGGTGCGCTTCTTGGTGGGCTGTCTGTCTCCGGGTTTTGTCGACGATCCAACGGTTGACTTTACACCTCCCAGATGGGGCGAATTAGTAGCGATGTCGTTGAGGAAGTTTTGCAGCTCCACGAGTTTCAGATTGTATCCCCTCTTTGAACGATGTGACTTGGCATGGGTATGTAGCTGGAAATTAGCCAGCCCATTGATGAAACGAACAAACTGAAGGTCGGCTGTCAACTGCTAACGAGACCTCCGTAAAAAGTCGTTGAACTGCTGAGTGTAGGTAGCGTAACTCATATTACCTTGCGTAATTTTGAGCAAAGCGTTAATTGCGTAATCCTAGATGTTGGGTAGCAGGGACGTCTTACGAACCTCCTCGACACGCATGTCAAAAATAGCTGGAATAGTAGCTTGTTGTTTACGATTCAACCACCAGCGGTTCAGGGGTCCATAAAATTGCAAAGTAACGCATATCACGGCGTCGTAAGAATCAACAGTAATTCCGAGCAAAACGAAACGTTGCGGATGTGCCTCAAGCCAATCTTCAAGTTCACGAGCAGGCTCACGACTAGACTGAAAATTCGAATTCATCGCAGCCTTACGCTGAGTCTCAGTAAGGGTAACGGGCAGACCACCAAAGTTGGTTGTCGGAACTGTGGCTCCCATGCGCAAATATGTCGGGGTCCGTCCACACAACTTATTGATGTAGCCACGGATAAGCATCCAAACATGACAAGTGTCGACAGACGTAAACCGAGGGTATATAAGAAATTGTCACGGTATTGACGTGCTATCATAGCAAAGTACTTGATGTGTATAAACAACACCACGAAAAGTCTCCCATGGAGTCACGTAACCAAAGTGAAGTAACTCATACTTACGCTTGAGAGGTGGAAGTAACCCCCGTTGAGCCGACGTAAATCAAAAGCCGTCAATGTCAATCGTCTCTGGTACGACGTTAGAAACATCATGATTAATAGTCGACTGGGCAGTCACAATCTGCTCGAGTTGAGCAGGTGTGCGTAAATGAGTCGTCACATAGGAAACTGGAACTGAAGCCCAATAGACGTAAACGAGTTGTTGCCCTTCAGAAATTGCGACGCGAACCGTTGCGTCGCTCAACCGGGTCAAATCATCATGAGTCATGATGGAGCCGATTTCCTCACGTAACAGTCGAACAACAGAATCGACATGCTCTTCGTTAGGCAAAATCGAACCAGCAAGGAACCAAAATTTACCAAAACGAGGCTCACACTATAAAACGAGCTTAATGTCGGAAACTTTAGATCCACCAACATGAAGTACGACCACCACGTAACGACCACGTCCAACAAAAGCTATTTCGAATCAATCAAGCAACGTCGAGCAAATCAGGCGACAACAAAAACCGTGCGTCGACCAAAGAGCTCCGAAACCAATGTGGTTGTTAGACTTCAGAAAGCTAACTGCAGACACAAGTATGTTATGTTATGTTCTGTCGCTGCTCAATTGCTAGGTGGAAGTGCAAATGGAGAGAGATGAGAAGATGTCTCATTGCTGGTACTTTAGCTGTAGATTCTAATTGAACAAAGGGAATTGTTAAATGATTCTGTCACCTCCCTCTATTGCACTAGGCTTATATAGTCTTTGCCTGGTTAGGTTGCACTTGCTCTCGCTTGGCTTACGTGTCAAGTGCTAGGGCTTTTCAACTGCCATCAACAGACTTGCGACGCGTCTCGTCATGTCTAGGGAATCACATTCTGCATTGGAAACCTCGCTTGGCGCGTCGTGTGGCTAGTTAGTTAACCGTGCGTACATGTACGTACCGGGAGGTAATGGTAGTACAATACGTATCAGAACCCTCGCTAAAATTTCAGTAGCGACGTACCCACGTTGTACGGCCTTCCGATGGAAAAAGCACAAATTGGAATTAGTAACGAGTACGTGTACAATATCATTTAATGTACTGTTAGTGGAGTGCACTCGTCACACAAGTATTCCAAACACCACCGTCAACGTGATGCGTCCCTACTAACGGCCAAGTTGGACCTCGCCCCTCCCCTAAGTCAATCACCTTCGCATGTTTACAGCGTGCAGTGTTTATCCAAACATGCGTCATGTGCGTTTTT
Organism: Tetraselmis chui; assembly: GCA_026401115.1. NCBI lineage: Eukaryota > Viridiplantae > Chlorophyta > Chlorodendrophyceae > Chlorodendrales > Chlorodendraceae > Tetraselmis > Tetraselmis chui. The sequence goes on along the minus strand of JAPMLY010002889.1, from coordinate 15,742 downwards.
GTTCGCTTGCTTTCTGAATACATCACCCGTGCAAGCGGCGTGAATTTCCGTGCTCTCTTCGCACACATGCAAACCAAACCTCGCGCATTGAACACAACACCCACGCCTCCAAACCCCCTCCAAATAGCCCCCCAAAATACGGTTGTGTGGAACACAGAGTAATATGTAGCTTGGTATCAACGATTGATCAATGCCCAAGCGTGACGCTAAGAACGACGTGTGTAGTTCAGATATTTTCATGGGAATTTATGGGCTTAATTCGACAAACTCCACCGACAACACCCGCTTTAAGCTGAGGTCTAACCACCGCGGATGACGGCTATCTACTTGCTTCTCGGCTCTCCTACAATTGAATTGTACTCGGGCATCGTCGTGCTTGACGTGGTGAGAGGGGAGCGTGTCCTTGACTAGATTATGTTAAACATAATGCATGTCAGGACTTTTGTGGAGGAGTGTAGTAAAGGTGTGTATTGGCCCTATCTAGAGACACAGAGCATTGACCCACCGCCTCTTGACACATCCGCGTTACGGGTACCACCATCACTCTAGCAGCCAAATGTTCCCAGCCAACAGACGCGTGCATCGCAGGAGGCCGTCCTTCGCATTAGCAACTTCAGTATGCCAGAGGGATCCGTTTCCGACGGTGTGCCGACTGCGGGGCAGTTTGAAGCCCTTCGGTGAGCCCATCCACCTCCGGCGTCGCCTGCTTTCAGTTAACGCTCTGCTTATTAATTAACGTTTGTGCCCAATATTCTTGGGCCCTTTGCAAAGTCTCTGACGCTTCGCGTCGTCGCCTCATCTTCTGGCAATTACCGATAGAGAGAAATTGACTGCGCTATACATCGTACTCCCTGGCATTGGCGCGAAGGCGGCGCATGACGTGCTGAAGGTAACCCCCCCTTGGCAACGCAGTGTCGTGTTTTGCGACAGTAGTGTTTTGCTTTATCAGGGCCGAATATGAACGGCCGCTTTAATTATACGCGCCAATTGTCCTCGCATCGGTAGGCGCATCCGCGGCTTGGCTGTCACTTGGTTTTCCTGTCCCAACTTGCTGTCTCGCTTAGTGATAGGACACGGCTTTACGCTCCCGGTGGTCGGAACACTCGTTTTCGCGCTTTCCTCACTGATACCCATTTCCCCGCCCTTTCATTTTGGAGAGGAAAAACTAGACACGGAGCTCAATTGAAGGACACGTATACGCTTAGTATGTCATGAGTGCTGGCACAAGATGCCCAATTACACCATCCACCAGTACTTTGAATAGCTTTGTCCCGCTTTTTCACCCACACGATGTCCTTAAGTTGCTGGCCCTTGCGAAGTGTGACAGGTTGAATGCACTGAAAGCGATTTAGTGCCTGCCATTTTGATAGCAAGGGAGAACTCTATTAGTAGACTATATCAACCTAATTGGGCTTCATTACAGGGCGAGGGGTTCCGTTATGTTTCAGTGTTTCGTGGATCTAATGTGTGTGTGTGTGTGTGTGTGTGTGTGTGTGTGTGTGTGTGTGTGTGTGTGTGTGTGTGTGTGTGTGTGTGCGTGTGTGTGTGTGTGTGCGTGTGTGTGTGTGTGTGTGTGTGTGTGTGTGTGTGTGTGTGTGTGTGTGTGTGTGTGTGTGCGTGTGTGTGCGTGCGTGCGTGTGTGCGTGTTTGTGTCGTTGGCAGAAGGAAGACGAGGGTGGGAAGTGGGCGTGGGTGAGCCTAGGCCGTGTTAAGAAGCAGTTGGCGAAGTTGGGTCAGCAGAAGGAGGGGGGTGATGGCGGTACAGATGTGCAGGGCCTGGCCTCCTTGCCGGACTGGCCCTCTAATGAGCTGATGGCGGAACGCTTCTCAAAAGAAATGTTCACCACGTCCGAGAAGATCCGCACTCACCGGGAACACGTAATCGGCATGAATGACCTCACGCCCTTGGGGCCTAGCTTCGCCGTACGTGAGACGGTTCACGTTCTCTTGACGCACTTTGACAATCCCATATTCACGGCCATGGGACTCGCTTTTCAGGTTGGTTGTTACCCCTCTCTCTCCCCTAGGACGCTTTCCCACGCCCTTCTACCCTCCCTCATACACGCACACACACACACACACGCACACACACACACACACACACACACACACACACACACACACACACACACACACACACGCACGCACACACACACACACACACACACAACACACATACACACACACACACAACACATACACACACACGCACAACACACACATACACATACACACACAACACTTCACATACACACACATACACACACACGCACACACACACACACACACACACGCACATAAAGACAATCACTTCTCGTCATTTGACGAAGCGCGTCCGCCCTATATTTTACACATGCTCCCCCTCTCCCGTTCGGAGCAGGATGATGCCGAGACACAGCGGATTATGCTGCTGGTGACTGGCATCCGCAAGCCTAGCAACGGATGGCCTATCTTTATGCTGCAATATGCATGGGAGACACGGAGTTCGACGGCGCCCTTGGATAATCAGCTGCTGCAGTGGTTTGTCTCTTGCACCAAAGCAATCGTCAAGTTCAGGTGCGACTTGGGAGAGCTGCAGCTGTGGCGAGAGCTGCTTGGCCGCAACGCGGATCGTTTGCGGGACGAGACGGACGTGATGCGCGACGTTGCCACGCTGCCAATGCATCCAGGAATACGGCCAACCTTTCTGGACGTTTATGGAGACTGCAGACCGCTGCTGGAAGAGATGACTCGACCAGTGAGGGTAACTCTACAGTGCAGCAAGTGCGATGCTACGGTAGCCAAACTTCACTTCTGCTCGCGCTGCCGCGGGGTCGGCTACTGCGGTCGCGTATGCCAAAAGGCGGACTGGAAACAGCACAAACTGGTGTGCGTTAAGGACGGAGGGGAAGTCATAGGTGAGATGCCGGCGGCGGGGTCGGTTGTGTTGCCAGCTGTGGCACCGGAACACCTCACACCGGAGGAGTTTCGGGGGAAGAGTGCGGTCTCATTTGGGGTCAGCGGTTGCAGAACGATTGTCCTGTCAGAGGTACCAAGAAATGTGCACGGGGCGAAACGCTTCATTGTCAAGGTGTGGTGCCGCGCTGTAATACAATTGTACCGTTCCCATCTAACGACAACTACCGTGGTAACTCTGCTCACTCGTTCGCTCGTTGGTTTTCATCTGTCCGTTTGTCTGTCCTTTTAACTCCAAGTGTGTCTATTCATTCGTCATTCTATGTTTATGTTATATCTATCACCACATCTAGTGACACGGCATTGTCCATACGTTTTTTTTGGTGCACCGCTTAGTTCGAGTTCTTATTGTATGTGTGTGTTTGTGTGTTTATATATGTGTGTCGTCTATCATAACTGTGTGTATGCGCGTGTATATGTGTGCCACTGCGTGTGTGCGTGCGTGCGTGTGTGTCTATTTTCCTCCGCCCTTTGTCGCAGTGCCGCTACATTTTCTGTGGGCACACAGCCGACAAGATGCTCTGCCATTCTCATGAGCGTATTCCGTCAAAATTGCTAGTCAGAGTGACGTTCTTTATCGATCGATGCATTGCTCTAATGTATGCAACTGTTATGATTTTGTGCGGATGCCTAGCACAGATCCAACTGCCTCTGCTGGACTCGTTCACTCCAATACTACTATATGACCAGCACAAAACGCTGCATCGCTACATCATGCCTGGCGAACAGCCTGCCTACGCGCGCATCACCGCCACGGTTCAGAATAAAGGCTGCAGGGGAGTCAAAGCGTACTTTTGGACTCGCCGGGTGGCCGCCAACTTGCACATCGACATTGATGGGGAGCTCCCCTCTCAGACTCAGGCCTGGTAGCTGTGACGAACCACCTGCCGATTTGCGTATATGCCCCTCCTCTCCAAGCTATAGGAACACCCATTCACGCGTACCTAAATTCTGGTGAGACTCGTACGTATACACACAAGTGAATAGACATACATGTATACACAGCCTGTGCAGGGTAGACTGCGTCAAAGATACGCTAAGACCAAGCACCTGTGTAATGAATATATCATCCACTCATATTTGGCCAATGACGAATCGTCACCCCAAGTAGTCGAAGGTTGAAATTCGTAGGCAAGAGGCTATAATGTCTGGAACAAACCAAAATCATGCCCTCTACCAACGCAGCACGAGGATGCCCAAAACATTGGGGCAGGTAAATAAAAGCCGCCAGGCGCCCCCAGACTGGCACCAAAGATGACAACGGAGACTACAAGGGTCATCGCCGGGAGAACGGTGCATGACAAGATACGGGATGCTTCTGGAACCCCGAAGTTGTCGTCCATAGGTAGCCCGGCATCACCAAAAATACCACTGCAAGTCTTGTAATAAGATGCTTGTCGAAGGTACTCAAGTAGACCGCGTCATCAGAAAATTTGGCTGAGAAAGTGCGCATGTGCACCGACGTGGGAGGAGTATGTGGATGTCACATGTCCGGAGCCTACCACCAGATGTAGCTCAAACGGAGAAGGGAAGAGCCGGACCAAGTAAGCATGGCGTTCATGTTGAGCGGCTTTGCAAATGTCGTTCTTGTCGCGGGTATAAGGGTACATTATAGAAGGACGGGTGATAGATAAGCCATCATCCATGGAGCTTTGATGCCCTGTTGTTGTAGAACATTAATGGAAGTGGGGAACTCAAAATTAGCAAACAAGATAACATTTGAGAGTAGGGTTTCAAATTTTTCAACGACATGCGTTTACTTTCCAATTCAAGATATGTCCAATGCTCGATTTGTGCGATACATGTGACCAGTAACAATAACTAGCACAGCAATATCTGAATGGTGGTGAGCTTCGTCACATAACCATAATCCACCGGTGAAAGGGTCCAACCCCCCTCAAGACCAGAAAACTGCAATCCCATATTGTTTCATCATGCACCGTCACTTGCTCTTGCAACATATTGCAGCTATATAATCCGCCGGGTAGCCACTGAAGATGGTTGAAGTCAGAGCTGCTAGGCACTGTGACGGTCTATCGTAGCCAAGTAGATAATAAGGTGTACTGCCAATGTCAAACTCGAAATCATGGCAAACAGCTGCCGCAAGCACGTAGTAGAGCAATGTGTATTCAGAAATATAACACCGATGTGGCGTGCGGTCAAATACCGCTCATTCAAGGCGGTGTTAGCCTGAATGCTTCAAAGCTTGCTGAAAATATAAAGCTAGTAATGAAAGCAGGTGCACAATACAACTGGCTGAGGTAGATATAGAGGGCAACTGAGTGCTCTAGAGGTTGCTGATACGGGTTACTGATTGTTCGTAGCCTAGCACAATAATGTCGGCTGGAGATAATGGGCTACATGCAATAGCATATGAAGAATGCAATCATGTGATAAGGATGAATGCAACACCACTTGACTAAATTGACGGTTGTTGAATGTGACAAGTGTGGTTGTTGACTATTAATAACGTGATTGTCCGAAAATTGTCACGGGAAATGTCGCGCAGCAAAATATTCATTAGCGTGGGAAGGTTGCCGTAGCTTGTTCAATCACTAGTAGGAACCCTCAGAAGTCGATAACGACGAGTTCAAAAAACTGTCACCGAAGCGAAACTGGTGTGTCATTGCATGGAACAATAAAGAAACCCCGGGCAGTTGAGATGGAAATAGCATCACGAGCCATTACTATGTGATATAACGCGCTCTGAGTCAATCGGCACACATAAGCCGTAGTATGTGGAAGTTGTTGGTTTAGAATAACAAAGCTGCTCGATGAATTTCGACCGCTAGCTCAGAAACATCGAGTGAGGGTTCATATTGCCTATTGGAGGTGCAAGGTGACCGAGACTCGCAAGTGACGGGAAGAATGGTTAGCTTTAGGTAGGCTGGCTGCCTTGACGGAGAGCTGACGATGTGTGGGCTGGCGAGTGGATTGGGCCGCCAGGTGGAATAATGCGGTTGATATGCTATACTACCAATCGAGTGCTAATGGTATGTGATGTTGCTAAGTGCTACTGCTGATAGATGATGCTGCTGAGAGCATACTGCTTAACAATCGGCTGACAGCTGGCAGCTGCTACCTGTAGTTAGTTATTCATAATTCATACGTTTACATACGGCACACGCCTGAGTGGAGGGTACCTGTACTTTTTTACAGGAAACTCCACCAGCAGCGCAGCTGAAAAGCTTGTGCCGACTGAGATTCTCTACTACGAATTTTTATCACAATATCTAAGTACTGACCGTGATTTTGACTGCTCAAAATATTACCGTAAACACTATTTATTCAATGGGAATATATTTCCAATGTATGACCTGATCATCCGGCCGGTACAATACAATATGTACAGGTACAATAAGCAGCAGCTCATAATCGTCGGAACTTCGCCTACCTTTCGTCGCGGATGCTGGCAAAGATTAATCCTTACTTACAGCATATACCAGCTTAAATTAGAACCGATCTGCTTAAACTCACGTGTATATGGGTATTTTGAAAGAGACAGGGAGGGAAGGAAACCCTACCTGTTGCTACCCAGCACCTGCTACTTTTACCTTTAGCCCTGACCTTCACGCTACCCCCAGGTCATCAGATTAGCCTTATTTACTCCTCATCACCTACCGCGATTCCGCCGGCCACACTCGCAGCCATTCCTAGCCAACTAACCGGTGGATCGCAGGAGGTCGTACCTCACGCCGAAGTACCAAATTCACCATGCCAGAGGGTTCCGTGCCCGATGGCGTGCCGACTGCGAGGCAGGTTGAAGCCCTTCGGTGAGCCCATCATCCATCGCCGCCGTCGCTTACCTTCCGTTTTAATATCCAAAATCTCTCCGCACCCTCTGACCCTCCGCAACCTCACGAGCCCGCTCGCAATCGTCGTTACAGGGAGAAATTGACTACGCTACACCTAAAACTCCCTGAAATTAGCGCGAAGATGGTGCATGATCTACTGAAGGTAACCCTACCTTGACAACGCAGCTTCGTTTTTAGCGACAGTAGTGCTTATTCCATCGGGGCTGTGTAATATGAACGGCCGCTTTTACTCGACGTGCCGAGTAGTGTCGTTTAGCACTCTCGCTGCCAGTATGACTGTGGCATCGGAAATGGGAAGTCTCCTTCTCGAGTTGGAAGTCATTTCGATTCTCCTGTCTCACCTTGCTGCCTCGCCGAGTGGCAGGAAACGGCGTTTTCGCTCCCGGTGGTCGGAACACTTGTTTTTGGGTTGTAGCCCTCATTTAAATCCGGTTTCCCGCCCTTTTATACACTGGGGAGAGGGAAAATTGTATATCTGCAGCAGCTTAGTTGGGATATATGCACTTATTCGGCCATGAACGCTAGCATATCATGCGCAATAACAGCAGCAGGTAGCAGTTTGATCAGCCCGGCCCAGCCTTCCCACCAGCAGGGTACATGGTGCTAGTTGTTGGCCTTTCGGAGTGTGACAGCCCGAATGCACCGAGAGCGCTGGTCCATGCTGTGTTGGTCAAACTGATTGGATCTTTAGGAGTAGGCTATAGTATCGTGAGTGGGTTTGAGTTCAGGGGGAGGGGTTTGCGTTATGTGTGCGTATTTCGTGGATGTGTGTGTGTGTGTGTGTGTGTGTGTGTGTGTGTGTGTGTGTGTGTGTGTGTGTGGATGTGAGTGTGTATGTTTGTGTGTGCGTGTGTGTGTATGTTTGTGTGTGTGTGTACACGCGCGCATGTGTGAGTGTGCGTGTGTGTGTTCTGGGGATTGTAGTGTTATTTGTGGGGGGATTGTGGTACTGTGTGACTGAGTGTGTGTGTGTGTGTGTGTGTGTGTGTGTGTGTGTGTGTGTGTGTGTGTGTGTGTGTGTGTGTCGTTGGCAGGAAGAGGACGAGGCGGGGGAGTGGGCGTGGGTGAGTCTGGGCCGTGTTAAGAAGCAGTTGGCAAAGTTGGGCCGGCAGAAAAAGGAGGGGGGTGATGGCGGTATAGATGTGCAGTGCCTGTCATCCTTGCCGGACTGCCCCGCCAACGAGCTGATGGCGGATCGCTTCTCCAAAGAGATGTTCAACGTGAGCGAGAAGTTCCGCTCCCACCGCGACAATTTTTCCGGCATGGATGACCTCGCCCCCCTGGGGCCCGGCTTTGGCGTGCGTGAGACGGTTCACGTTCTCTTGACGCGATCCGAAGAAGGTGCAGTCGCGGGGCGGGGACTCGCCTTTCAGGTTGGCTATTGCCACTCTCTCTCTCCTCCCCCTTTTTCTCTCTCTCTCTCTCTCACACACACACACACACACACACACACACACACACACACACACACACACACACGCACACGTACACGCACACACTCGTGCACTCAAAAACGACATTTATTCTTTTGCATGTCACGAATAAACGCGCTTGTCACATATCTCAAATACCCCCCTCCCCCCCTCCTCGGATCAGGATGATGCCGAAACGAAGGCGATCATGCTGCTGGTGTCTGGCGTCCGCAAAGCTAGCAACGGGTGGCCCATCTTTATGCTGCATTACGCATGTCACACACGCAGCTTGATGACGCCCGTGGATTACCAGCTGCTGCAGTGGTTCGCCTCGCGCACTAACGGGATTTTAAAATTTAAGTGCGACTTGGAGGAGCAAAAGCTATGGGAAGAGCTACTGAGCCGAAACGCGGATCGCCTACGGGACGAGACGGAAGTGATGGGCGACGTTGCCACAAAGCCAATGCACCCAAAGATGCGGCCTACCTTTCTGGACGTCTATGGGGACTGCAAACCGCTGCTAGAGGAGGCGAGCCGACCGGTCAAGGTATCTTTGCAGTGCAGCAAGTGCGGTGCGACGGTAGTCAAACTTAACTACTGCTCGCACTGCCGTGGCGTCGGCTACTGCGGTCGCGCGTGCCAAAAGGCGGACTGGAAACAGCACAAGCTGGTGTGCTCTAAGGAAGGGGAAGGGGCAAGGAAGGGGGAGGAGGCGGTCGCGGGGGTTGTGATATTGCCAGTCGTGGCACCGGAAGACCTCACACCGGAGGAGTTTCGGGGGAAGTACTTGGCCACCTTGGGTGTGAGCGGTTTCAGCAAGACGCGCCATTCCTCAAAGGTCTCAAACAATGTGCACGGAGCCAACCGCTTCATTGTCAAGGTGCGACGCCACCATCTCACACCTTTGCGCCGTCCTACTTCAATTGTCGGAATAAAGTGCTTTGTCTGTTTGTTCTGTCATTCAGTTGATTCTTCACACTCCGCCTTTGCTTGTCATTATGTCTATTTGTGTGTGTGTGTGTGTGTGTGTGTGTGTGTGTGTGTGTGTGTGTGTGTGTGTGTGTGTGTGTGTGTGTGTGTGTATTCGTCTTTCATTAGTCTGTCCTAGTATCCCCTCTTACCACCACATCAAGTGATATGACTTCACGCGTCCGCTCATATTTGACTCTCCACATATTTAGCTTCGTTTCATTTCCATCCGCTCGTTAGTATCGCACAACCCCCATATTTTCCGTACGACACCATTAGTATGTACTGCCAATCTCAAAGCCTTCTGCCGTCCAAGTTCTTCTGCCGTCTACACACACGGATCCAAGCCTTCTGCCGTCTACACACAGTGACATGTTCTGCCGACCCATACATTGTTATATTATTTACAGCTATTGTCTTTGCGTGCGGATGCTGGGTACAGATCCAACTACCCATGGTGGGATCCAACGCGCCGTTGCTACTATACGACCAGCATAAAACACTGCAGCGCTACATCATGCCTGGCGAACAGCCTGCCTACGTATACATCACCGCCATGGTTCAGAACAAAGGCTGCAGAGGCATCAAAGCGTACTTTTGGGCGCGCCGGGTGGCCGCCAACATACACATTGACGTTGACAGAGAGCTCCCCTCACAGACTCAGGCCTGGTAGCTGTGAGGAACCACCTGCTGGTGCGCGTTTATCACCCTCCTCGCCAGCGAAACGTATTTATTCACCCATCTGGTGAGACTCACACACGTATATGCACACACACATGGACACACACACACACACACACACACACACACGCGCGCGCGCGTGCGCGCGCGTATATAAAGTGGTCCGAGCCGCGCTTGCGCGAATGTAGATATGATTTTGGTTAGCGGTGTATAGCTTTGACATGCATAATATAGATTTTTCAATGAGATGGATCCACTTCTGAGACGTGCGTGCCCCCAACAACTACCGTTTTTTGTGTCAATCTTCGCCTCTTTGTGTCTGAATATGGAAAAATTCAAATTGATTGAGATGAAATTGCAGAGTGGGGTCGCCGCGGAGGCGAATTTAGTGTCTTTGGGGAATGGAAAGAATAGGGGAGGAACTTGAATGGTTCGCACTGGCGCGACACACGTTGCCCGCCATGACATAGAAACGTTTTACCCTGCAGCCGTCTTCACCATCTTCCAGCACTCTCCGGCTCCTATCTGAATGCCGTGAATTAGGGACCGACAGGGTTTAGGTTGACCACCCTTTTTGTAATATGATACACTCTTCGGAACTCGAGCCAGTGCGAGGTGGAAAGTTTCTTTTTCAAAGATGGCGTGCCGCGGAATCCCATTACAATTCCATCGCCACCACGCCCCCCTCCATTACCGGCTCTCTGCATCAGCCCCGCCTTACCTTGACTCTTGCGTGGCGACAGTGCTTTAGGGATCAACCCCTTAAAGCCTCGACCTTCTCCACTCCCCTTACAGCCTCGACCGTCTCCTCCACCAGCGACACCTCTATCCTGCAAAACAAGAATGGTTTTCAATAAGTACCGGTTGTCGCCGGGTGCGGTCTCTGGGTCCTCTCAACAAAGCCATCTAGGAAACATACTACCCTCCTCCACAAAAGTCCGGACACGCATTATGTTGAGTATAAGCTAGTCAAGAACATGCTCCCCCCTCATCACGTCAAGCACGACGACACCTAGGTACCGCCCAAGTAAAGGAAAGCCGGAAAGCAAGCAATTAGTCAGTTAGACCTGAGCTTAAAGCGAGTGTTGTCGGTGGAGTTTGTCGAATTAAGCCCATAAATTCTCATGAAAATGTCTGAACTACACACGTCGTTCTAAGCGCCACGCTTGGGCATTGATCAAGCGCTCATACCAAGCTCCATATTACTCATTGTTCCACATAATCGTATTTTGGGGGACTTGTTGGAGGGGATTTATTGGAGGCGTGGGTGCCGTGTTCAATGCGCGAGGTTTGGTTTGCGGGTGTGTGAATAGAGCACGGGTGATGTATTTGGAAAGCATGCGAGTGAAAACCCGCATGACGCAGGTTTGAATAAACACTGCACGCTAGAAATAAGCGAGGGCGATATTGGCTTTGGTGAGGGGTGAGGTCCAACCTATTGGCCGTTTGGGACGCATCACGTTGACAGTGGTGTTTGGAATGCTAAGGTATGTGCTTGTGCCAACCACACCCGCCCCAACGCGTGGCACACGTCGGGAATTAGGCTTGTAAATTAGTAAGAATGAAGAATTGGTAAGTATATGTCGACAAACCCCGCACTAATTGCCTCATGAGGTGAGCCGAATTCGACGGGTGCTTCTTGGCACTGCGGCTTAATCTTGTTGGAATATTTTGGAAAGTGGAATAATTCACCGAAAATTCGTTTGTGGGTGTTTGAACTCACACGCTCAAGTGCGTTCGACGCGCACGGAAAAGGCACGTCCAACGGTACCTTTTGAAAATGTTTCGACACTCTTTGAGGAAGTTATGATCGTTTGAATATTGTGACCGAAAAAAGTCTGCCCTTGGGTTGTGCGCATATCGGTGGTCAGTCTACACTCTTCCCATATGGTCCGTTACTAGTGAAATAGGGCCTTTCGCGTAGGGCGGGTGTTTATCATGTAGGGTTTCTAGAGTTTAACTGTACTTTAGCTCGTTGAAAAGGCGGACCGACACTTGTGTTGACGGTGAAGTAAAAGGGGAAGCGGGGCACAAACGGGGCTTGTCCCGGCTACGAACTAACGTATTAGGGTTTTCGGGTCAACCCCGATTTCGGGGGATACCCTTATTCGGGCGCCCCGGAAATCGTATTTTCCACACTTTGGCTCGTGAATACTCCCGAAATCGGCGACGCAACATGCGGTTTTTATGATCCCAGCAAGTTGTCCGCAAACATGGGAGCACGTGGGTGTGATGGCATGTGCCGTTAAGATGCTTGACGTGGGTGGGATTGGGGCCGGAAACCCACAACTTGGGAGGCTTAAAAACTCCTAACTTTGCCGTACGGTGTCCGATTCGAGCAAACTAAGTTGCAGAAGTAAGCCCTTCCCCAAGTGCATAGGCCCCGCCAATCGGCCGGTTTTCGCGTCAAATCCGCCGTCCGATGTAATCCATGCCCTCGTACAGCCAACTAAAGTTTTTAGGGTTTCAAAATCTACCACATTCGCGCGGGGCTAGCAACCCATGGACAGGTGGTACCCGCACACCCGCTCCGCCAATACGCTCAACAATCAGCGCTCTACATCTCTTCTATTTATGGCGTTGCCCATTTCATGCCCCATGATGGCATGGTGTCGTGCCATTTGCCGCATGCCAAATAAAGGCCCGTGCTAGGGTACTTTGAAAGCTCCCCGCCATATTTCAAGCCCGGCGATCCGCAGGCTTCAAACGCCAACGATCTGCGCGCTAGGGCGCTTGCACTCCAAGTCAACCGCCCCTCATGCCCAATAGGTCCCTAGCCTAAAAACGTATCCTACCGTCACTAAAGACAGTAAAAAGATCCAAAGTACTACTAAAGTACTACTGAACCACGAAACGGGGATGGGTCGGTAGCTCGGATGAGCAACACCGATCGTCTTCGCTCTGGGCCTGGCCTCCCGTCGAGCGCAAGACTGGTGGACAGGGCCGCCGGACGGCGTGCACCATTCACCTCTCCCCACCCGAGCCTAGCTCACAATGGTCAGTGGATCCGTAGCGACACCAGACGGTACACACTCAAAGGCGCAGCTTCCCGGGATTTGAATTTCATCCCCCCGACAGCTATCGCGCCATCCACTTCGAAAACCACACATGTACCCGTCAAAGTACTACGAAAGAACAATAACAACCATCGCTTACAAAAAGATCCCCCCCAGAGGAGCGGCGCGCCACACCGCGCCCCTCCGAGCGTCCGGACGTTCCCGTCCGCCGCCAACATCCAACAAACCCAGGTCCCACCGGGCCTGGTCGCGTGCAGCCAACACGTGAACGACTCTCAAACACCTACCAGAAAAGCCACACTCAACTCCACTACCTATCTCCACCACTCAAAATCCTGCTCGAACGCCATGTCTTCGACCCCTACCCTCCCCCCCACTCACAGACAGATGCTCATGCCATTGCGGGATCGGCGCGTGAATACGCCCGCCGCGGACCCCTACAAACCCCGGAGCTATCCAGCGGGACATCCGCTCTCTCTACTCAACCCGGTGTCCCAGCCACCCCCATCTGCCCAAGACCTGGACCCGGCATTGGAACCCTCACCAGCCAGAGGACTCCAGACGCCTCTGGTCCTCGCCGCCCCCAGGTCAACCACTGACCTGGGACGGGCCGCTGACTCACCAACCCACACAGACGACATGTACCGGTGCGATGGTCCCGCTCCGTCCCACAGTAAGGACCAGTCTAACACCCCCCATCCCCTCCCAATAGCCCATGCTGATACTCTCGTTAAGCGCGCACTTAAACCGATACCTTTCCCTCACCTTAGTGCGTCCCAACCACTGTGCTGTAAAGTTCGACCAATAATGCAACATCATGTACCTCGAAAATCATCTTCTTTAATCAGAGAAAAAAATAAAATATATTTTACAGGCCTGATCCCTGCCCCTGCACAAGCCACTGCCCTGATCTGTACTCACCGACGCCCCCCCCCCTCTCATGTTACCCACCTACCCCGCACCTACACTAGTCCACTCGCAGCTGCTCAAGTTGCCTGGCCTGTCGCGCCGGCCCTTGCCCTACACGCTCCCTCTCGCCCGAACTCGCCGCTCGCCGACCGTCACCCCCCGTCCCACAATACGGCCCTGTATGGCACCCAGCAACCCCTCCCGTTAGCCTGCACTGATACACTGGTTATCAGCGCACCTAAATCGAAACCCTCTTCCCACCGTAGTGCTTCTCAGCCAAAGAGCTGCACAGTTCGATCAATAATGCATCAACCTGTAACTCGCAATAGGTCGTTTTCTTTCGAAAATCTTTTTACAGGCCTGATTCTTAAAAGTGCACTAACCACCGCCCTGATCAGTCACCCCCGTCACCCCTCTCCCTGCTGCCCTCCCCCTGCTCCCTCGCTCTATCCCTCACTCGCTCCAGTCGTCGCTCCTCTCCGCTTCATCCTTTTCTTTTTTACCTTTCTTCCCTTTTTTACTTTTACCGCGATAACACGCCTAACTCAACAGACACTCGCGCTTACCTGCGATTACCACACTGTAGAACCTAGTGCACTCGTTCTCCCTCCCCCCTTTTACACGCCCCATGCTCTGCCCTACTCGCCCGTCGCTGTGATAATGGCGGTGCTTCCCCTGCAGAGTTTAGCCCACCCGACCTGCTCTACCCGAATAATTAACCGATCAACCACCCCCCCGCGCACCCCCCTGCCCCGGAAATATCGCCCCTCCCTTACAGAATCAGTCTGGCAGTCCCGAACCCGTAACAATCCCAGCGATACACGTACTCCCTCGCCCCTACAGTCCCCACTTCCTTTAGGCCTGCTCCGAGGCTTCTCTCGGAAGCCCCGAAGCACTTTTGATATGATATCGACAGCCCCCCCTGTCACAGTTCCCCACTATCGCCCTCCTTCTAATATCTACCACACCTTGATTACAGTTTTTCAATTCCCCCTCCCCTACCCTCTCATCCTATCCCCGCCATCCCTACACTTACCACCCTCTCTTAAGCTCCAGAAGACCACCCGTTCCAAGGAGCTTCTACTCGCCGAAATGCGCATGACGTCGACGAACGGACCCTCCGGAGCCTCACACCCTCGCCCTCCACAAGCCTCGGCCGGCAAGGCCGCTTATCATCATTAGTTCCCCACATGACGGGCCTCAAGGCCCAGAGGTTAGACCCCACAACCAACCCCCCACCCCCCAGCTAGACATCCGACGACACACTACTGCCTCCATGCTTCCGCCAACTCTCCCGGCCCACTTTACTCCACGCACATGTTGCACCGTCCTACATAACTACCTCTTCGACCTAAACCTTGAATACGGCCTCCCTACACCCATCGGCTGCCTCGATTCCTCTGCGGTGCTATCCTTCCAATGGGGTCGTTACCAGGACCTCTCCAACCTCTACTGCCTTGCTACGACGTTATCCAAACTCCACTCCACTCCCACCGCCTCGTACACAATTATCACCAACAACGAAGTCGACAACCACCACAACAACTCCCAATTCCCCAGCCACTGGACTAATCTCGCCAACCGAAGCGCCCCCCCCCGTCCGGGGACGCCTAACCACTCTCTCGTGATCCTCACATGGCAACACTCACACTTCGGCCTCCTACACCTAACTCACACCTCAGCCACATGGATCGACTCTCTTCATCACCCTCCTCCGCCCGACCTCCTCGCCCGCTCTCTCAATCTCCTATCTGACTGGAACTCCTCCCCCCCCCCTCCCGTCGGTACCCTACGCTTCCTCAACCCACCTCGCCAAAACGATTCCGACGGAGCATGGTCGTGCGGCACCCACGCCCTCTTGCACACCTACTTCATCACCACAGCCCCCCCGGACCAACCATACAACCCCCCCCCCTTCGACCCCCGTTCCTCGGTTTACTCCCTACACACTCTCCTATGGAACCACACCTTCCGCTCCGCCCCC
>JAPMLY010002888.1:0-32495 GCA_026401115.1 Tetraselmis chui | reverse complement strand
GTGTGGGGTGGCGCAGCCGAGTTCGCTAGCGAAGTGAGAGTGTACCGCGTCAATGACGGCGGAGGGAGAGGATGCGGTGGTTTTATCGGGTTTGGTAATGCGGTGGAGGGTGGAGGCGGCGCCGGCGGGGGGTAGGAGGCCGCTTTTAATTTTCAATCGGCGGTGGGAGAGTTTGGGGCAGGTGTCGTAGGCCGCATTGGCGCGAGTTTTTAATTTCTTTATCTTATCCGTGGTGGTGGCGTGAAGGAGCTGGCGTATGCGTGCTTGGCACTGTTGTTTGATGGCGTCATGGGAGAGATAGTCGGTCGTGTTTAAGAGGGCTTGGGCGATGGGGAGGGGGCCGTTATTTTTGCTGCATTTACGGAGTTTGAGTATTTGAATGCGTGTTTTATTTGTTAGCCAAGTAGGGTCAAGGGACGCTTGGGGTGGGCGGGGTGTCTTGGCGGGGAGGAGGGACCAAACTGTGGCTGCGTGGTTCATGTGATGGGAGAGGAGTGTGGTGAATTGTGAGGCTAGGGTGTCGAGGGTGTCGGGGGAGGCCGAGGTGTGTGAGGTGTTGAGTATCTCTGCGTGGAGGGCGGCCGTTTGGTTGATGAGGTCGGGGGTGTTGGATTGGTACGCTTTTATGTGGTCGGGTGTGAGGGGAAGTCGAAAGGTGAGTTTGCGCGTTGTGTGATGTGTGTGGGGGTGGGTATGGGGAGGGGGGGTGTGCCATGAGGGAGAAAGGGGCGGGAATGACGAGGTGGATTGCAGAGTGGTTAGGAAAGTGGGAGGGGGAGGGGAATATCGAGCAAGAGGACGGTGGGAGGGTGGTAGGTGAAGGAGGCGTGGTGAGCCTGTGGTCAAGGCAGCCCCCGCTGCGGGGGAAGGTAGGGATGGGGTCGTGGAGGAGGTGGAGGTGGGATTTGAGTAAGGAGGTGAAGGCAGGGTGTCCTGTACCTGTGTTGGTGGTGGATTGGAAGTCCCCTCCCCAGAGGGTGCGGTGTTGCGGGTGGTCGTCCGCTAGGCGGAGGCCCCAAGCTGCGACTTCTGCGTAGAGGCGGGTCAGTTGGGGGGTGTGGAGTTGGGGCATGTAGGTACCTATAAGGAGGTAAGGGGTGCCTGAGTGGGGGACGATTTTTAGTCCGGCGATATGGGGGATGAGGTGGGGGGGCGGGGTTAGACAGTGGCAGACAGGAATGAGGCTCTGCGGACCGCGAAGAGGATGCCTGCGTTGGGTAGGGGCACAGGTGAGTAGCATGGTCGGGAGCTTTTTAGGTGGTACTGGGGGAGGGCTATGCGCCAGCGGGATTTATGGGTGTCGTGGTTAGTTTCGGTGAGTATGAAGACGTCCGGGTGGTGGGAGGTGGAGAGGTGTTCAACATCCATAATGGAGGTGTGTAGGCCGCGGGTGTTGAGGTTGGTGAAGTGTAGTGGTTGGGATGTGTGGTGTGGGAGGATGGGGGGGGGGGGGGGGGGGGGGGGGGGAGGGGAGGGAGGGGGTGGTGATGGGAGGGTCGTCGGGGGGGCTTTCGAGGGGTGGAGGTTGGAAGGGAGGGGGAAGGAGAGGAGGGGAGGGGGGGGTAGGAGTGGGTGGGGGCTGGGGGGGGGGGTATTGTGGGGGGGTGGAGGGCGTCGAGAAGGTGGTGACGGCCCTGCGTTAGGGGGGCGGAGCGGAAGGTGTGGTTCCATAGGAGAGTGTGAGGAGTTACTGGAGAGAAATACCGGATAAAATTGGCAGATGGTAGTACAACTACGACTCGCCAGCGACTACGGAATGAAGTGCTCACAGTAGGGACCCTTGATATACGTCTGGACGCAATTACGACAGAACTGGATAAATTCGACATCATCCTCGGTCAACCTTGGTTACAAGCCGTCAACCCGGATATAGATTGGTCTACTAAAACGATTCGCGACCGTAAAACTGGCGAAGCTATGGTGTCTGGCGACGAGTACACCGTACCTGTGACAGTACATCACTTGGAGGCGGATGCGATGGCAAAGCTGCTTAGACAACAACCAGCAGACCTCTTCGTGATTGGACTACGAGAAGTACAGGACGCGGTCGACGACATCAACACTGATCAACAACCTGAGTGGACGACTTCGTTACGAGATTCCCTGAATGAGTTTACGGACATCATCAAGGAGCCTGACGGTCTACCGCCAACTCGCGAGTGCGACTTTGAAATTAATTTGGAGTGCGATGAACCACCTAAGGAGCGAACGTACCGTATGTCACCAGCAGAACTCCGGGAGGTTCAAGTACAGTTGCAAGACTTACTCGCAAAAGGCTGGATTCGTCCGTCTAAATCTCCGTACGGTGCCCCGATTTTATTTGTACGCAAGAAGGATGGTACCATGCGTATGTGCGTAGACTATCGGAAACTCAACGACCTTACGAGGAAAGACCGAACACCGTTACCCCGGATTGATGAGTTACTCGACTCGCTATATGGGGCTCACTATTTCAGCACGCTGGACCTGTATAAAGGCTATCATCAAGTTCGAGTCAAGGAGCGCGACATACATAAGACAGCATTCCGAACTCATTACGGATTGTTCGAGTACTGCGTTCTACCCTTTGGACTTTGTAACGCCCCAGCTAGATTCCAAGCGATGATGAATCGAGTTTTGGCCCCGTATCTTGGCAAGTTCTGCGTGGTATATTTGGACGACGTGTTGATCTACAGTAAGACGGCCGACGAACACCTCGAGCATATTCGACTCGTGTTACGAGAGTTGCAGCGACACCAGTTGCATATCAAACTCTCTAAGTGTTACTTCGGACGATCGAGCGTCAATTTCCTTGGGCATGTGGTGGAAGCTGGACAGATCCGAATGGACCCCGACAAGGTCGAGGCAGTACAAAATTGGCCCCGACCGAAATCTGTGACTGAAGTACGTGGATTTCTGGGACTTGCTGGATATTACCGGAGGTTTATCAACCAATTCGCAACCCTAGCAACCCCATTAACGGACCTGACCAAGAAGACACCGGAATTTCGCTGGACTCCTCAAGCCGAGTCAGCATTCGAGCAAATTAAAGACGCGATGGTACGTGCACCAATACTGGTAATTCCTGACACTTCTCCTAATGCAAGGTACACACTGTACACAGATGCTTCTGGATTTGCAGTAGGAGCTGTGCTATTACAAGACCAAGGTATTGGATTACAACCTGTTGCGTACCATGCTCGAAAGATGAACAAGCATGAGGTACACTATCATGTCCACGAACAAGAGCTACTGGCAGTTCGCGACGCTCTACTGAAGTTCCGTTGCTACTTAGATGGCGCGGCGGGATTTACAGTAATTACGGACCACGACACGTTGCGACACTTCTTTCGGCAGCGCGATTTGTCTACTCGACAGGTGCGATGGCTTCAAGTTTTAGCACCTTACCAGCGACAAATGGACATCGTATACAAGAAGGGAGCAGTCAACCATGCAGACGCTCTGTCTCGCCGACCTGACCTGAAGGACTCATTACAGAAGCTGCAACTGTTACGCGATTGGACCAACGACGAAGCAGAATGCGAGTTACACGCGCAGATTTTTTCCCTGGAATCCCGGTTACATCTTGACTCTGGACTTCATGCGGAAATCAAAAGCGCTTATGATTCGGACAAATATCTGCTTACCCGGAAATCTCTGCCTACTGGCTGGTACGTCAATCTAATGGACTCTTGTACGCCTACGGGACAAGACTGTATGTTCCGAACGTCTCTACATTGCGATCAAGAGTACTGTACGAACTACACGACGCACCGACCGCGGGACACCCTGGTATTATTCGACTATTGGCAGCAGTGACCCGGACGTTTTGGTGGCCTAACATGAAGCGGACAGTACAACACTATGTACGCAGCTGTGTTACATGTCAACGCAACAAGGCAGCGCGACACAAGCCTTATGGACTCCTTCAATCGCATGAGGTACCGACCATGCCCTTTGAGCATGTATGGCTTGACCTGATTACGGACCTTCCTGAGTGCGATGGGTATGATGTTGTGGTGGTATTCGTCTGTATGCTTACGAAACGGACGATTGTCGAGCCAATTACGAAAACGATTACAGCGGAACAATTAGCAAAAGTTATGCACCGCGCTGTTTTTCGGCATTTTGGCTTACCACGGAAATTAATATCCGATCGAGATCCCCGGTTTATGAGCGACTTCTGGCAAACCCTATTTAGGGCTGTTGGCACCAAGCTTAATATCTCTACGAGCTATCACCCCCAGACAGATGGCCAAACTGAACGAGTAAACCAGACATGGGAGCAAGTCATACGATGCTATGTGCACCCCTTGCACGACGACTGGGTTTAACACCTTACCAACGTGGAGTTCGCGATCAACGCAGCGGTTTCTACGTCAACGACTATGTCTCCATTTAAGGCGACGCTAGGATTCGAGCCGACATCTCCAACGACGGCTACATTTGAAGATAACGAGCCTAGCCGTACTTTACCGGAGCAAGTGAAGATTCTAGTCGAGATGCACAGATTTGCCCACGACTGCGTCAAAGCAGCCTAGGCACACATGCAAGACGCTGCAAATCGGCACCGGTTACCAGTACCTTTTACAGTTGGCGACAAGGTTAAGCTCAAGGCGACAAATCTACGGTTTGTACAACAGCCATGTTCTAAACTACGCGACCGCTACATTGGACCGTTTCTCATTACGGAGGAAGTTTCCCCGGTTGCATTTCGGCTTAAGCTACCCCTTGGAGTACGGATTCACGATGTTGTACACGCCAGTCTACTGGAAAGATGGAATTCAGAACCAGAACAGGCCAACAGTGCGCAGCCAATTCCGATTGTGCACGATGCGAAGCGATTTGAAGTCGACAAAATACTCGACGTGGCTTTTAACTCCAATGGCACGGGACTTTTGTTTAAGGTCCGCTGGGCAGCACCGTTCAACGTACCTAGCGAGGACACTTGGGAACCCATGCGAGGAGTCAACCACTTAAACATCTTTTCCGAATTCCTTCGAACGGATGTTTATCGAGAATTTTCTGGCACCCCTGACTTTGTGAGATTTCGCAATCGCTGGCATGCAAGAACCCCCAAGAAACCAAGACCCTGAGTACTGCACAGCGAGGACGCTGGTGCTTAAGGAGGGGAGAGTGTCATATCCTAGCCATTTAGCTAAGTGCTAGTATCTGACATTATTTATTTCCTCTAAATGGTACCTGTATCTTAGCGATATTCAGTGACTCTTTTATTGTCATCACGGCAGTACAACTGTATCGCCGTATTTTCCCTCGACATTACAGAGTTACTAGCAGTATCTCTTCTAGATAGTTCTTTTCTAGATAGTTCTAAGAGCTTGTGCGATAAGGTTAGATAGACGGTACATGTAACCTCAGTTAACCCGTATCACTAGTAATAGTTTGGTTTAGTTAGCAGACAGCACAAGCTACAGGTTCTAAGGCTGTTTCTAGAACACCTGAGGTGTGGATATTTAAGACGGGGACTTACTGGTAGAGGAGAAGACCGGTACAGAATAGAATTACGCCACACCCAGATTGTAAGAAACCCTGTTCCTAAGACAATCTTACTAATTCTCTCTACGCTGTATAATTAGATCCAGAGATTAGGTTACTATTAGTCTAAGGTTGCCAACTTAGCCTAACCAAAGTAGCACCTCACATCGATGGCCGCGAGGATTACGGTGTGGTTGGCCTCGACCGTTGTGCGAGCCGCGGCCCGCAGCGACGAACGCGGAAATGGGAGGGGGTGATGCGGCCGGAGCGGGTGTGTACGGGGCAGGGTCGTCGTCCATGTTGTGCGCGAGGTGGAGGATGCTGGCCATCACTTCATCAGCCGACATGAGGTAGTCTGTGTCAAAGGCGTTGATGACGCATTGTTTCGCTTGACCGTGTGGGCCGCTGCTTGAAATACCGCGCAGCATGAGGAGACCGAGGTTGTGGGGGTGGATGGCAGCGGAGCCATCAACCATTTGGCACGTCTCGTTGTAGTCGTCAAAGGTGTGGCGCATGGAGTGGACATAGTCACTGAGTGACTGACCATGGCTGTCTGACCATCAGATTTTCTAGGAGGGACAGGGAGTGAGCAAAAGACCGACAGTCGAGGCGTTCACACAGGATGTCCCACGCGGCAGCGGCGCAGTCAGGGCGGGCCGGAGAAACGCATTTCATCGCCTGGTCATCGCGTTGATTCGTGCTGGCTGCATGGAGGAGCAGCGTGTAGGCGTAGTGTTGTGCTGGTTCGTCGAGCCACACACCGGAGTCGCGGATGGCCAGCTGCGGAATGAGATATGCGGCCTTGATGGAGAGGAAATTCAGGAAGGTCCTCTTCCATTGCGTAAAGACCGTGGTCGGGCCCATGACGGGGACCGACATCTTCATGGACCGGTTGAGGGCGTCCTTGTCGAAGCCGGGGGCTTCGTGTGCCGCTCGGCCGATGACTACCGGGTCAATGGTGGGGCGACGACTGCCACGGGTGGTGTGGTCGCCACGCTGGGTTGGGGGAGAATGCCGTCCATGGAAGGGAGGAGGTGGACCACCGGGAAAGGGAGAGCGGCCGGCCATGGTATGCGGCGGGCCGTACGGGTGCGGGTGGCCACGGGAGGGGGGGCGAGGTGAAAGCGCGCCTCCGGGATGAGAGGTCCGGGGTGGTGAAGGGCATATCCAACGGGGGGGTATTGGGGGGGTGGTGGGAGGTGTTCAACTTGGAGCTCGTGACGCGAGGGGTCGCGGTGCGCATCGGGACGCGAGGGCTCGCGGTGCGCATCGGGACGGCGCTGTGCGACGGTGGGGTCGCCAACAGGAGATGCAGCGGTAGCAGCAGCGAAAGCCGGTTGTGCGTCCGGTGGGGCGTAGCCAGGCTGGGGATGCTCAAGCAGGGGGAGGGTGTGCACGTCGTGGCCGTCCCGAAAGGGTTCAAGCTGCGCATCGTGGCGGCGCTGAGCGACAGGGGTGTCCGGATTAGCAACCGCAGCAGCAACATTAGCAACGTCGGCCGACTGCGAGTCGAGGCGAGCGTTAATGCGTGCCATTTGCGCAAGGACTAGCGCGAGAGTATCCGGGGTGGGACCGAGAGTGCTCTGTTGAGAGCATGGGTCAGGGGAATCAGGAGGCGAAACAGGCGGAGAGTCGGCAGAGCGAGTTTTCGGCGCCATTTCGACAGAGGGCGAAAAAGAAAGAGCAGAACAAAAACCAGGCAGCGGTAAAAACCGCTAGCCGGACTCGTGCCTAACAGTGGTTTCAGAGAGACGGCCTGATGCCCGCCGACCCCTCGGCCTGTAGCCCCGGGGTGTCTCAAAGCACCTTTTCTGTATCCTCCACCCAATGTGGGGCACAAGTCGAGGCCAAGGCCAGGACAAGTGGAGCGTTGCGCTGGCGGCTGAGTCGCTAAGATAATAATAATAATAAAAGGTAAGCTACGGCTGTCGTGCAACCTGTGGACGCGTATTCACCCGATAGTGCGCCCCCCCTTTCTCCAGCTTGGACATGTGTGCACCATGTCTACATACGACGAGTGCGTCGGTGTGGGTGGCTGGCTATCGCCGTCGAGTAGCTGACTTAAGAGGGGTGATGGCGGGTTTTAAATCGCAGTTTATACTGGCGATACCGCCGACTACAAGGTGAAAGTACTAGGTGTCTATAGAAACTTGCCTTCTGCGGGAGAGTTGTCGATCGCGGCTCGCCGAACCATGTTGTCGCGCGCGAGTGACATGAGGCAGGGGCCCATAACCTATTGAACCATGCAAACACGGTTAGTGTGGAAGATAACTCACGCAAACGTAGTTACAGTCACAGTCCCGCAAACAGGACAACCACCCTACCTGCGTGGTGTCGGGACAACAGAAGTGAGAGAGTTGTAGCCTAGCGACAGCTATGTACCGAGTCAAACAGTTTATCTGTATGTCCGATCTAGACATGTACTAATCATATCTAGAGTAGCTTAAAATAGCTATCTGCAACTAATACGTATACGGTATTACTTACAACATGTCCCAAGTGCCAGCCAGCTGTGTGCGAAGGTCTTAGGCGAGGCGTAGCGACGGGACGAGAAGCCGGGCTGGGATGTGCGGGCGTGTGCGGTTGGGGTGGAGGGAGACCAGGGATGCTGCGAGACCCCGTTTGACTTTTCCCACCACGTCGCCTTGCGCGATTGGTTCCGCTCCGTGGTCTCTAAAGAACCCGTTCACCGCTGAGAGGTTAGGTTGCATGCTCGTGGCCTTGACAATGCCTCGTTCCCCGACCCCGGCAATGTAGCGTGCTATGGTAGGTGATGTAGCGGCAAGTGAGGGTAGGCCATGCTCTTCGTAATACTCCGAGTATGGTATTATCGCGATGCTCTACGTGTCGGGCGTGCTCTTTGCTCATGCTGCGGGAAGTAATTCGAGAGTTTTTGCGCCTAGTAGACGTTGCATGTAGGGGCGCATCGATTCGGCCCACGGGTTTTTGTAACCCGCGACTTCGATCTTGTAGCGGACCTTGGCTGCACGGGACGGGTGGGCTTGGATGGCTGGTTTGGTGTGGCGTGTGTTGAACATGGTTAGGGTGGCGCTCACTGTTCTCCGGCGTAGGTACAAGTAGGCCGGAAGGGAATCCGGAACACCGTGACGGGCCATTGAGGTTTGCCGATTCTACCGCGTGCGTGCCGCCTCCCGGGACGGAACAAGTGAGCGCGGGCCGGGATGACCGTCTCGTGGCACGCCAACTCGGTAAATGCTTGGTGCCACGCTTTCCCTTGCCATCGGGGGTCGACCACTGTGGCTTTTGCGCCGCTCTGTCGCAGTTTCTGAGCGAGGTAGGGTAGCAGAGGCCACGCGGGGCTGCACATGTTGTTTTCGTCTCGCTAGTGGGTGTCGGAGCGGTGTAGTGCGTCCACCGCCTCGCACGACGGGTCGAGACAATTCACGTTGTAGCGGAGAAGTAGCGTGTTGAGCGCCGACGCGAAGCGGTCGATATTGTGGGGGCCAAACTGATTGTCCATCTCGTAAAATATTGTGGGGTCTAGCTGCCAATCGTCGTTGTCCGGGTGGCGGTTGAGCTTGTCTGCCCACGTGTTGGCCGCGGATCTGATGTACTGGGGTCTGATGTGTATGTTGTTGTTGTCCAACATGAACCATAGTCGGAGAAGGTCTATCATCATTTCCGGCGAACGGGAAGTAAAGCCGGCGAGGACGTAGCAAACGGCATGGTTGTATTCGTGGAGGAGGACGTTGCGGCAAGCAAGATGTAGCAGAAAATTGAGGACGGCGAGGCGGACGGCCTTTAGTTCCTTCTAGGTGATGTGTTTTTGCTCGTGTTGAATTCCCTAGAAGCCACGGGCTTCGAGTCAGCCGTTGAGGACGGCTTCCCAACCATAACTTGAACTGTCGCAATAGATGTAGGCTGTTTGGACTAGGCGGTGGATCTTCTTTCCGCTGGCATGATTGGGCACTTGTGTCTTCCACTGCAGGTCGCAATGGAGTTGCGGGGCTCGGCGTACTCGGCCTCCCTACTTGTCGCCTAGGACGGAGTGCAATTCGCGGAGGAAGAATCGTGCACCTGGGATAGCGAGAAGCATGTATTTAGCATGACCCGCAAAAGACTTGAGCTCATGTACTAGTAGCCATGTGATGGTTCAAGTAGAGCGTTACATGAGGGTTCGGGCTTGCTTTGCCAGCTTCTAAAGTTTTGTTGTACGTGTGAAAACATATAACCGTTTGTTGTGCTGATGTCGATGCCCAAGTGGTGCCCATTATGGGTCGGCTCCCATAAACCCTTGGTAGGGCGGCGAAACGGAGTAGGCCGAGCCTGGTGAGAAGGCGGTCGGCACGGTGGTTGAGGGCCAGCGCGAGCTCCGGGGTCTCTGCGAAGAGGAGGAAGTCGTCGACGTAAGGTAAGGTCTTGGCGCCCCTCTAGCGTGTGTGTTGGAGGTAACGCTTGCCGGGAATGTTGCCGTCGGGGTGCGTAGGCATGTTGTGTCGTGACGTAAATCCGCCGGGCTCGGGTTGACGGAGGTGTCTCACGAAGGTGAGCTTGAAAGCGTAGAAGTGGTAGGGGCTGAGTGATTCCATCCGGAGCCGTTTTCGGACACAAAAGCCGTCCAAGTGTCATAGGTCGACGATAAATCTCCACTGATCTATGCCGGGCTTGGCGACTAAAAAGAGTATGGACACGAACTGTTGTAAGTTGCAAGTGGTTAGCTCCTAGGCTCCAATCGCAACGAAGCGTGCGAGCTCGGCATGGACGAAGGTGAGTTGCTCGGGGGTAGCGTCTAGGAGGGAGACACCTTGGCTAAACGGGGGCGGGGGGCGGTTGTTTAAAAAGGGAATCGTAGCGCCCTCCCGGATCCACTTCAAGACTTGTCCGCCCACGCCGATATCTTTCCATGCTTGCCATGTCTGCCGCACGCGATGACGCATGTAGTTAGAATTTGGTGTGCAATAATCGGCGAGGCGGGTTGCCCCGTCATTCCTCCTTGCCGGCCTCGGCCTTTTTGTGTACCTTGTCGCTAGAGGGTAGGGGGCGGCCTCCCGTGCGGTCCTTAGGCTTGGCCTTGCTCTTGTCCGGCATGTCCGGCTTATCGCTGGGCTTGTCCGGTATATTTGGTCGAGGCTTGTCGGCTTTGAAGTGTGTAATAGCTTGCGCTTTTGCCGCGGTTGTGATGTTGACCTCGAGTCGTTTGTCTTCCATGGCTGAGGGAAGTCCGTCGACGACGTTGCCTCCGCGGTCTCCCGCGATGGTGTCGAAGCAGGGGGAGTAGACGAGGCGCTCGGCGATTTGTTCTTCTTCGGGGAGTGTCTTCTTGGACTTGAAGCGTTTGATGTAGGCGAGTCGCACTTCCCCCGCTGATGCCACTGCTTGATGTGTACGTATCGCTCCGTCGACGAGGGCGGAGGCGTAGGCCTTCTCGTCCGGGGTGCATGTGTTCGAACGAATCGTTTCCATAGCATTTTCGAGTGTTGCGTTAGCGGCGGACATAAACACACCATAGTGGAGCAGGTGGCGATATTCGCCGCGCGAGGAAATTCTAGCGGTCTCCGTATAAATTTGTCTGCCGCGTCGTGTCGAGGGTTCCTAAGATAAGGGGATGTTATGCCGGTGGGGGGGCAGGCACTCCGCGAACGTACGTGAAGCGTAGTTTGTCCACTCTATGGGGTTGATGTACTCCAAAGGGTTATCGTTATTGTCAGCAAGTTAGGCGTCGTACCCGTGTCGTCCACCCGCAGTTCCGTCGAAGTCGGCTGTGGGGTTGGCTGCAATAGTCTGTTTTGTTGGCGCGGTTGCGTGGGAAAGCGGTTCGACACCGGCCTTTAATTATTGTACAATATTTGTCAGCTCGGGGGTTGCTGCTCCGGCGCGTCACTAGGCGGGGTAGAGGTCGTTAGGCGATCAAGGCGGTCCGCCATTTGATCTTAGGGAACGTGTAATCGTGCTTCGTGCCGGAGACTCAAGTGATCGACACCTTGCGTGGCTAGCAAAAGCCACGATGCCTTTTGCGTTAGCGATAGCTCTCGCAAAAGGCAGAAGGTGGACACGCAATCGTTGCTTGTGCGGCATACGGTGTGCGGACATTTTACGGTATGTGAGCGCGTGCGCGTCTGAACCGTGATGAGTGTCAAAGATGAGGGGGCGATAAGGAATGTTTACACTCGGTGAGTGACACTGCATGTCATCTCACCCTCAGCATGTGCCTAGCACTTGCCTATCACATGACACGCACGCACCTTGTGGTGAGCACACGCCAACGTATATTCTAAGCCTTTAGATGATATCTAACGCTCATCAACTTGCCACCATCAGCAACCTAATCCTCTCTATTGTTGATTGGCTTATCATCTTATAGTACTGATTCACAGCCGTACTATCACGATGCTACTTGACCAACATTGCTATGTAGCAACTTGATTACCACACAAACTATGTCTCGTAACAAGGAGAGATGTACCGTCGGAGGTAACGCATGTTTTTGCGTAATTCCAGCCCTGTAATTCAAACCTCTACATTACCAATAATATGACCAACAACGAGGATGAGGTAGCGATACTATAAATAGCGCTAACTTGGATATATATTATTATGATTAACCTTAATAAAAAGCCGAACGACAAACAATATATCCGCGGTATATATCCGATCTATAATAGCGATATTTGTATTGCATTAACATCGCTGTTCTGATGTCCGATGCCATGTCGTAATTTTTGTAATATTGTACTTAATTACAGAGGTTTAGATTACACATGCTAGATTAGGGAGCGTTGCCATGACGCTTCGCAAGTCTAACCGTCTAGGCTAGCTTTTACATGCGTTGCGTTACTAAAACTCACCCTCTATCGCCGCACACGGAGATAGTCCATCTTCTGTCTTTTGCGCAAACTCTAGCAAATGGCATCTAGACTCTCGCACTCTACCAAGGTGTACCCGATCAAAACATGTTCGTACCTACTACCCACCAAGTGTGATAGATTACCTAAGACACGAACATGTCAGACTCTTTGCTTGACCACTCGTATAATGTTGTCGACGTCCCGGAAGTCGAGCCCTCCGTCTCTACACCAGTTGCACAATTAACATTGCTGGTTTGGCAATTTTGGGATCGATCAAAAGGACTCGCCATACAACTCCAATCAAACAACAGTTTCCAGCATGACATTCTTAAACCTACCAACAAGGGTAACGGCTCAGGCGGTATAGACACGGACCCACCCCTTGTCATTTTTAGCTTCTCTACCAGACGACGCATTCGTCGACCCGCGCGATTGGGTAGACGACTTACCTAAGGCTTACGCGAACTCGCTATCGCCGTTGACTGTCACACGCCCGTATTTGTGACGACCGCGCCACGACAAGGGCGACGAGATCCTCACCGAAGAGCGACGTATTGAGTCTCGCGACGAGTACCGGCACCTAGTTTGCTCTGGTACTTTTCACGCCACCATTAACACGACACTCGAGTTAATTATGGATGCGGTTCGTCCGAAAACCTATACCTCACAAGCCAAAGCAGAAACCTTGGGTGTATTCAAGGCGACCGCGAGGACGCATAGGGCGTGCAACAACGCCCACGAAGAGAGGCTCACTTACCTCAATCGCTTCAAGTGCAAGAAACTCATGTCCAACGAAGAACGAGTCGCCAAGCTCCTCGTTTACTCCCGCTTCTTCGACACGCAGTTCGGCGAACGCAGCGCCAACGGCGTCGACGGACTACTCGCCGCACTCAAAAGGACAAGCGAATCAAAGCGAGTCTGCACACCGCAGCCGAGGCACGAGCATCAAGATAGCTCAGACACCAACATGGAGAAAGAGGCGGCAACACCAACCCTCGCGTAACCAACCCGGGAGACGCAGACGAAGGAACGCCAACGGGCAAGGGGCATGCAGCCAACAAGGGAAAAGCGGACGCGGAGCCCGACATGCCCAAGCCCGCCCACACCCGAAAGCCGAGGTCGAACACGAGACGCAAGGCTGACGGGGTGAGCCACCGGGCCGATTCTTGCGTACCCGACTCCGTCTTCATGCGTCATCGCGTGCGATGAAGTTGAAATTGAAATTGAAATTGTTTACAACATGTACCGTATGCGCCGGTTTTACACCAAAAGCCGTATGCGCCGGCTGCTGTCTCTGGGCCCTCCCAACTATGCCATACAAGGAGCTTACAAGTCAAGGCTAGACCGTTAACCACCTAAATCCAACCTCTCCAGGGATGTTCGGGGTTTTTACTCCCCCCCGGGGAGTTGTGCAAGACGAGGCGAGGGCGGTGTGCATTTAGGGGCGTGCGAGGGGGCAATGTGCAGAGGTGCGGTTGGAGGTCGTGCGGGACTTGATGCGGTATATGAGTAGGAGATGATGCAACCATTGGACAGTATGCGTGTGGAGTTGTGTAAGGATGCAAGACGTGTCAAGGCGTGCTTTGGAGATGAGTTTGTCAGGAGGGTATGTGCGGGCGGTGAGACGGGAGGTGAGACTCGTGATAGTGGAGGAGTGTGGTGTACCTGTGCGGCTCATAACGATGGGAAGGATGTCTACCACTGTGCTTGGCCAGTGGTTGCGGATGGCGTTTGCAAGGGGAGTGTGTTTGGCACGTATGAGGTGAGATGTTTGGGAGAGGTTGTTGTCCGTGCAATACTTCCATTCCCCTATCTGAATCTTTTTGATGGAAGCGTAACGGCGGCGTCCGTTTGTGTGACCGATGAAGCGGGGTTCGAGGAGGCGGATAAAGTCGGGTTTGTGTGCGGGGGGTCGTAGCGCGGGGGGGAGAATCTCAGGCGGGAGGACGGCGGGACATGAGGTTAGGGAGTCATGCGAGAGACCTTCGTCAGCAGCAACAAGGCGGGTGGGCATGTGGGTGGGGTGAGGCGGGTGGCAGTCAAGTGGAGTGTGGGTAGGAGTGGGGGAAGCAAATGATTTTATGGGTTTGTTACCGAAGTCTGCAGTGATGGTTTCCCAGCGACCTCCGTTGTGGCGTTCCATGAGGGAGAGTAGGAGTTGCAGCGCGCTGTTGTGGCGGTCATGTCTTAGTCCATACATGGTGGGGCAGTTACCGGCCATATGGCCGTTGCTGGTGAATTGTCCACGCATGGGGCAGCGCAGGTGGGGGTTGTGGGTAAAGAGGCGGGTGTTGTGGACTCCCCACATGAATTCTTGTTTGTGTGTGAATTGTATATTGGTGAGGGTTGAGTGCTTTTTGTGGAAAGAGAAGTCGGCGCCGTCCTCCGCGGCGCGGGCGAGGAGGGCTCCGTGTTTGGTTGTTTGCGAGAGGGGTGTGTGTGTATGTGTTTGGTGCTGTAGGTGTGTGCGTCAGCTTTGAGGTTGATGTATTTGTAGGGTATGGGTTCCCCTAGGGTTTGTGGAATTTGGGTGTATGGCCAGGTCCAGTGGCCTATCGACACGTCTGAACCTGTGGTGTATGTGGTGTCGGGTGGGTGTCCATCTGCGACTTGGTTAGCGAGTGCGTCCGCGAGGTCGTTACCTACGGAGTGGTTGTGTGCTTTAATTTTGCCGAGGTGTGTGCGGATGCCTGCGTCGCAGCGGGTTTTGAGGGTGTGTGTGATGGAGTGGAGCGTGTCACGGTGAATGTTGTGTCTGTAAGCGGAAGGGCAATTTAGGTGTCCTTGAATGAGGCGGAGGGAGCACGCACTGTCTATGAGGAGGTGGGTGCGGCCGAGTTGGAGGCCTATGTCTATGCCAGCAAGTTCAGCTCGATTTATTGTGTGCGAGGGGGGGGGGTAGAGGTTACCAGAATTTTGATTCGGGTGTCCTAGGCGGGGTGTGTGGCTGCTGCTCCGAGAGGGGATGAGCCTCCCTTTTTCGAGCCGCATGTGTAGACAAAGTCCTGCCAGTTCCAAGCAAGAGTTCCTCTGGTGGGTGGGTATGTTAGGTGCATGCGCTCCGGGTGGGGGTAGGTGATGGGGTGAGTTGGGTTGGGGGGGAGGTGATATATGCCTGCTGAGTGGGGTGAGTAGGTGCCAAAGAGGCGAGGGGGAGGGATGGTGATGGAGGGGTTGGGGAGGTGAGTGTCGTATGTAGATTCGAGAGTGTTGCGAAGTGCGGTCATGGCTGTGTGTGAGGGGAGGGTGGAGAGTGCGAGGGGGTTTGCTACGAGGTAGATGTCTACCATCCAGCGTGTACCGAATGGGGTAGAAGTGGGGTTGCCAATGTGTTGGTTGGGGGGTAGGAAGGTGTTTGCGTCATTGGGAAGGGTGTATAGGTGGCGGGTGTATGGGGAGCGGATGTATTTGGAGTGGCGGTAGGGTGTGTGTTCCCATCGGGGGAGGATGAGGATGGTTGCGCTTGGTGTGTGTGGGGCTGTGAGGTGTGCGCTGGTGATTGCGTGTTCCATGGCGCGGCGCATGCATTCGTGGTCGTATTCGGGGTTGGCGATGTTGGTGCCTTGCCATGTGTGAGGGGCATTGCTGCCACTAGAGGAGAAGACTATGTCTTCGGGGTAGAGTGAGTGATATGTGGTGGAGTGTAGGGATTTATTGAGGGGGTCGGAGTAGAGTTTTGTATGGATGCGGAATGTTTGGCGGAGAGCTGTGAGTAGGTCTTCTCTGGTGGCCCATCTATTACGGGTGGTGGTGGCGGGTGTGGGTGAGTTGATTTCTGAGCGGGAACCTAGGCGATTGAGGAGGAGGTAGACCTCCTCTTCGAGTGTGAGCTGTGTGAGTTCTGGGCGGAAGAGTTGAAAGAGGTGGCGGACGCGGGGGCCGTTAAGGGTGGTGACCGCACGGCCGTCGGGGGTGCAAAGTATGGTGTTGTCGTGGAGTGATGGGCCCATTCAACCATGTATTGCTTTTGGCCGTATTCTGTGTCCTTGTGTTTGGAAATGATGCGCGTTACGTCGCAAGGGGGATAGTGGTGGTCTGAGGGGGTGAGGTATTCTGTGTCTAAGTGTGTGGTGGGTGCGGTGGGGGTGGGGTGATTGGTGCGTGAGGTGTGGATGCCGGACGAGAGGGTGGGTGGTGAGCGAGGGAGGTGTGGGAAGAGGAGGGGTATCCATGAGGGGTGGACAGTGATGGAGGGGGATGCTTGCCTGGGGGTGAGTTGTGTAATGGGGAGGCGGTTGTGGAAGTGTTGGAGGGTTCGGTGAGGATTGCGGCGAGAAGGCGGATGGGGACTGAGAGTGGGGTGGTGGACCCCGTGAGTTTGGAGATGGATTTGCAGGATTTGAGGATGAAGGAGGATGAGGTGGCTCTGAGGAGGACTTGTGGCCACGTGGTGATGTTATTTTTCCAGAGGGGGGTGAGGCGGGGGAGGAGGGAGGCGTGTGTTTTGCGGGGAGAGAAATCGCAGTAGGCTTGCTTATATGTGTGAGGGTCGGTGATGTGTGTGGCTTTGTCCCGGAGTGAGGCGAGGAGGGCGTTGTATTGGGTGGTGAAGTGGGCGCGGAGTGTGGAGGCGATAGGGTTGGTGAGGGAGAGTGGAGGGATGTTGTGGAATAGGAAGCCCGCATCGCGATGAGCTCTGACTAAGCATTTGAGTGTGGGTGGGGTGTAGCAGGTTGACATGATGGATTCCGAGGGCCAGTGGGAGTACGTGGTGGATAAGGTGCGGAGGTGTGCGCGGGCCATGTGGCCTCTATATCCCGAGTTGTTCATGATTTTGTGTAGGTGGCAAACTGTGAGTTGTGCGGCGTGGGCTTTGAGGGAGGGGAGGCCGTAGCCGAGGTCGGAGGGAGGGCGATGGAGGGCGGTGCGGGGAAGGTTACGTACCGAGGAGACGGCGGAGCGGAGTGCGCGGCAGATTTGCCCTTCTAGGGTGTCGAGTTGGGAGTCGGTGAAGAGGCCGAGCTGGAGGGTGAAATGTTTGCCGATGAGGAGTCCACGAATGACCCTGATTCTGCGGGATTGTGTTAGTGGGGAGGTGGAAAGGGTGGTGATGAGGGATGCAGTGGTACGACGAAGTTGAAAATAGTGGGAGGATATCGGCGCGAGCGGCAAGTCCTACAACGGATCCGGGAAGGATCAACTATCCCTTCCCGACACAATCGACCCCCCACCATTCAACCAAGGTGTTTCATTATTTGATGGAACACCGGAGCAACTCGCGCTTGTCAACGCGGAACTAGCCAGATTCGTCGAGACCGGAGCATGGGAACGCTCAACTAACAACATATTCGTTTCACGGCTATTTCTAGTCACGAAACCCGGCAAGAACTAGCGGAGACTGATCTGCGACTTGCGAGACCTGAACGACTAGCCTACAAGAAACACTTAAAGATTGAGACCCTACTAGGAGTTTGGCACCTCACCCGCCAAAGCGACTACATATTTAGTTTCGATCTATAAGACGGATTCCATGCGCTAGGAATCGCCCCGGAGTGTCCAGATTATTTTATGGTGACGTGCGCGGGCGCCTCTATCGGCTAGCTGGACTACCCTTTCCATTTTCCCATACTCACGGAGACCTTAGTGCGCCACCTACGAAATGCGGATCCGGAGAGCGTCCCGCCTCCTGGCGAGCAGAGACAACAACACATCAGCCGGAAACGCTAGAGGGGAGCACGGGTCTTACTTTACGTGGACGACTTTCTATTCTTCGAAAGCAGAAGCTCTGCAAGCTCGGCACCGCCTCGACAGACTGATCGACCGGCTCGGCCTCCTTGGACACCCCACCAAAGGATTTCGGGAGCCCATGCAGATCGGCCACCACTTGCGGATCAACATCCACTCAGCTACATGCTACATTATCGCCCCCCCCCCCCTCCCGACAAGCTGCGCAAGAGCGGTACCCAAGCACGCCACCTCATCGGACGCGCTACGAGAAACTCACGCTCGCTTCTTGTACGAAACCTCTAATAATCACTAGTATGACAAGCTTAGTACATGTTTCTCGCCATTCCAGCACCTCGCTTCTTCCCACGCGAGCTCCACTCTGTCATCGGCGACAAGCGGGGTGGAGAAGTCCGGATGACTCCGCAGCTACGTCGATACATGCATTGGTGGACAAAAGTACCAGTCATGTCCAATGGAAAGCAAATCAAGCGACCAATCGAGACATCCTACATATATACCGATCGTTCATACAACGGATGGGGAGCGGTGCTCAACTGCCACAAGAAGGCCATAGGATTTGGGAGCGAGTGCGACGAGGCACAGCACATCATGTGGAACGAACTCAAACCATTCAAACTAGGAGTTCATGCGTTCCTCCCACAACTTAGGAAGAGCGTCCTACTACACGAGGACAACCATGCGGCATGCTACATTCTAGGCAGACTTACGTCACGCTTACCGAGGATGATGACAGAGTTACGAAAATTGTAGCACCCACGGGACGAAAACGGCATCAACATACGAGCCCTCTACATCCGTTCCGCGGCCAACGTATGGGCCGATCGGCTTAGCAAACACTCGACATCGACATCCGGTCCTAGACTCCCGCTTCGGCCCACATAGTGTCGACCGCTTCGCGTCAACCCTCCACCGCCTATTACCCAGCTACAACGCGGGTTGGCTAAACCTCTCATGCGAAGCGGTCGACGCGCTACACCTCACAGATTCACAATGGAACGCCGAGCACGACTGGTGCAACCCCCCGTGGGCACTACTACCCAACCTCGTCCTCCCCTCCGCGATAGAGCGGAGCAGCGGCAACAATAGTCGCCCCGAGATGGAAAAGCAAGGTTTGGTACATGACACTCACCGAGATGGCGGTGAAAGAAATCGTCATCTCTCCCCGCGACAACTTGTTTCGTCCAGGACGCCGAGCCATTCGAGGTATGCTAGACAAGCCTCACTCGCCCGTCACTATATTCCAAGTTCCTTACGGCCATGATCTACCTTCATCGAGGAGCGGTCAACGCCACGCTAACTGCCTTCACGAGCGGACAAGGCCCATAAACAACAAGGACGCACACACGCGCGAGGCGATATACGATATGTAAGTACATCGTCGAAGTCTCGTAATGCACCAACCGTTGGACGGACTATGTGCGTCCGTATATGTCCCGCATCCTCGGACAAGACGTGTTGGGCGCACAAATAGTGACCTTGCTTACAACAGCCTGGGCACCAAGCACTTCCGCTACGTACGGGAGTACAATCCAACGATACTTGGAGTTTTGCGAGGAGCAACAGCAAGATCCCCTCGCCGGTAACCCCGCCACGATGGCACGATTCGTCACATGGCTCGGCAATCTTGGCACGATCAAGGCTTCAAGTCCACATCCCTACATGTCAGCGGTCAACAACTTCTGCAAGGACCATGGACGAGAACCTACCGCGTTAGGGGACCTCGTGGCGAGAGTGCGAAAAAGATTAGCAACGTCACATGTAACACTCGCACCGACGCTCATCCGTGTACCACCGCCATCCGCATTTTACACCGCGAGCTCACGCGCGTTGAGGAACTACGTTCTGAAATACAACTCCTAGGTACATAGGACGTACTACACCCCAAGATCGAGCTACTATGAGCATGTATCGCGACGATTTTTTATTTGTCTTTTTTTCACGAGGTGGAGCACGAGTTAATAAGTGCCCTACTGGTGACCTCGTCACTACACAAAAGGTGGAATCATCCTTTACCACCGCGACAGAAAAGGACAACGAGGCGTCGCAACCGAACGCCGCCTACTATCTGCTATTCCTTTGGGTGCTCACCCTCGGATCGCTAGTCTAATGGGGGGTTTCGATGGCTTCCGACTAGGGGCGTCCCGCGTCCGCTACCGACAAGACCCCATGTATCGTTGGGCGATCGACAACCGCGAAAAGCCAACCAACTAGTCAGCATACACCCTTGCGAGCTGGCTGCAGCTCGTCCTAACGGACATTAAGATCAACCACACATACGGCTTCGCTTGGACGTCACATTCGCTTCGAAAAGGTATGACCACGGCCGCGTGCGCGGTCGGTATTAACATGCAGACACATAAGCTTTTTCGGCGGCTGGGCGACAGAGTCAAGCGTCGTGCTCGATTATATCGACCCCACGGTCGTTCCCAAGACAGCGGATTGGAGCTTCTTTGGGTGGCTCACGCCATGGGGCGGCTAACCGCGAACTACCAGCCAATTCCATGGGGCTCCGTTATGCCATTGGGCGGCGAAATGATGGCATAACGGAGCCCCCCAAGGCCCCCACTGCTTTGTAAATGGTCATATTGTTAACTATAGAGGTCTAAATTACACGGGGCTAGATTAGCAAGCGTTGCCATGACGCTTCGCAAGTCTAACCGTCTATGCTAACTTTCACATGCGTTGCCTTAGTAAAACTCATTCCCTATATATGACGCGCCGGACACGAGATAGTCCACATTATGTCTTTTTCGCGAGCTAAACTCTCGCCAACCCACCCTCCTTGATCCCCTTTCTATGCGTGTGCATGGCCTCTTTGGCCCTGTCAGCCAATTAATATAAGATATCTACACTTTTGGCACCCCACTGCTTTGTAAATGGCGGAGCGCCCCACTGCTTTGTATAAATGCCTAGATATCATTATTTAAAAAAACACAAGTATTCTTTCTCCGCTGCTTTCTAGTCTTTCTTTGCTTACAAGAAGAACCAGATGAGCACGGACAGGGAAAGTGGGAGGGGAAACAAGAGGGCAAGAGTGACAAGAGGATCACGGAATCCAAAGCACAGCAAAAGGAAAGCACTACATTGTGCATAAACCTAGCAGATTATACTAAGGAAACTCTTAAGCCACGCCGAGAATGCAACACTTGGAGGCGACAAGCGGCGCGTCACGCGCCGCTCGAGGAAGCACGGGGACGCTTGCGGCCCATGGCGCGGGTGAAGAGCGCCGTGGCCGGAGAAGGCATCCCAGTCGAGGAAGAAGCGGCCTCCGTGCCGTCCGCAGCCGCGGACAAACCACGCAAGACGTTGTCCGCGTGAGCAACATGGACGGCGAGAGAGACCTTTCGACGCCATGAGGCCAACAACTTGCCCACGTGCATCCCTTTAGATGCGGCTGCCTGCTTGGCTAGCTCCGTCAAGAAAGCCGTGGCGTGGCCGCCAAGAGTACCAAATTCCGTGACTGCAAAGGGAATGAAGCGGATGTCGGGGCGACTCCTCAACCCCTCCGAGTACTTCTCGAACTTGGTCTTCTCAGCACGGCGGAGAGCGACTTCGGGTGACGGGGGGCTAGACACGCCGAACAGACCGGAAACCACGGCATCAAGGGCAAGTTTTGAGCCTCGGATGCCGTGATAGTGCAAGCTGCTTTCTAGTCTTGTAATGCAAATCTCTATTTTAGAGAAAAAAATTAAAGAAAAACTACAGGCATTCATCGCTCGCTACAGGTACATACGCAGTAGTTTGATAGCTAGAACTGCTGAATTTCCAGAATGATGCGATGCCGCACTACAGATCTGGCGGTGGATGTGGAAGCTCATCAGAATGGACCCGCGCCAACCTTTTGGGGCCCGAGCAGCGTTACGGCGCTGTCACCGCACCCCGAAATATTAAGCATAAACGCGCAGTCACGCCTCTTAACCATCACTTGGACAGACCGGCATTATCCCAACCTAGTACGAACATATCTGCTGTCCAGTCCGAACGGCAGGTAGCCGCCTCTCGAGTTGTAACGTGTGGTCGTGTGGATGTATTACAGTGACAGTTTACCACTGCACTGGACCACTCTTGCGCTGTCATACTAACATACCACGACGGTGCCGTGCAGACAGGACAACTCACACTGCCGCATCTGGTGAATTAAACTCCGCTATGCTCGGGCCGCTGTCTCTCTGCGGTTTCCGTAGCTAGGTGTCGTGAGGGCTGACCTGATGGAGGATTGGGTGAAGGGGGGCGTGACGTTGGCGGTTGCGATTGTCCTGTTCGTGTACGTCTCGACCTGGCTGCTGGTGACGCCGTTGCTGGAGGGTAACCCTTTCGTGAGTGATGACCTGCCGCTACTCGTGATCTTTCCGCCACGGGAGTGGGCGATCGGAGCTTGCGCAGTCGTTGGTGAGCGCTACAGAGAAAACCGCCGCGCCGCCCGTCGTCCAACTACTTACCTCTCATGTCATCGTTATGTCCAACTCTGTCGGTTTCGAAAGAACTGACGAGTAGTGCTCGTTTCCCTGGATAATTCGTCCGGCCTGGCACACAGGGCTGATCCTTCTGTCAACTGTCGGCTCGTTAATTGGATGGGAGTTACTTCGCTCGCAGCTGCGGCAGACGGACCATCAGCACGTGGACTGATTGCTTGCTTTCCGTTCTTTGACTCAACTGGCTACTACGTACGGTCGCTATCTAATCCTTACTGAATCATGTATCGATAGGCCATATGGCAGATTTTTTCCCCCATGTATATATGGCCCTCTTGTGACCCGCTTGTTCCCTCCCACCCCCCCCCCCAACTTTTTCCCTGCCCTTGTGTTAGTGGTGCTTCCCGTAATTCAATAATTAGTTTCTTAAATATGGAATATGGCCGGAGTTAAACTAGATGTGAGTAACGTTTCAGATAAATCCGTTGCCGTTCCCGCGGCAACCCTCTCACCGCCGCCTTCCTTACCCTCCGCGCACACGCCGTCCCTGCCTTCCATTTGTGCACCTCTCCCCGTACGCTTGCTAGGCTGTATGTCGAGCTTCGTGAGACCTTCCACCACCGCTCTCGAAATCCGCGTGGTCATGCTCCGACTCCCGTTATTTCAGCGGTACCCTCATACGTCGACATGCTCAGGAGTGTTGACGGCGCGCGTGAGGATATTCAGACGAGCGCTCTCATACGTTTGAAGCTCGAGGGATGTAATCGAGCGAATTGCTCCGCTGTTGCGCTGTAGTTGTGTTGTGCCTTGGGCAGAGAGCTGTATTCGTTGTCGTTGTTGCGCTGCGGGCAGAGAGCTGATGCAGAGGAGGCGCATACCGATAGCGAATATACTATCTTATTTTAATTACTTTTAAAATGTGCGGATTCCACTTTTCTTCTTTTTGCTTGGTGGCCTCCACTGCTTTTTCTTGTAAAAAAATAAATGTGCGGATCGTCCTTCCGATATGTGCAGCCGCTTCGTGCGGCTGAAAATGCGGCTGCACATTTTTCGATATCTGCGGGCGCTCAATGCATCCGCACAATCATCATATCTGCAGATATTTTCGACCTCCGGGTACAGATTTATATGAAACATCAGTATTAAGATGTGCGGATCCGTGAATGTCGCGATATAATCTGCAGCTGCAAATTTATATGAAGCGCAGCCTGAGAAAGCTGGAGCGCTATATCGTGTGAACCACGAACCCAGGATAAATTATCTTAATTACAAGAAAAGGCAGTGCAAACTACCAAGCAAAAAGGAGCAAGGAGGAAAAAAATCCCATATGTCGAAGCCCGAAGAACAGAAAGGCATGCCACAGCATGAGCACTACCCTCTTACAAAGCGTCGCGAAGATAGGAACCCAAAGTACCATGAAGAACATCGGAAAGACGTTGCATGAACTATGGCAGCACATTCCCCAATAAACGTCGAACGGAAACATAAGTAGAACGACGAACGAAATGTTGCATGCGGACATAACTGTCAAACGCAATGAACGAGAGTCCGCTAAACCCATGCTAGGGAAGCGACGAGCTCCCACAAAAATAGTCAAGCGATGAACCAACTCAACCGCCATAGGCGCCAACCGGCCCCCATCCTCCATAGCGAAGAGGTAGTAGTCATGGACCGATTGAACCGAAGGTGTGCCAAGAATAGCGGAAGTGCGGAGGTCCGCATCGAGTTCGCCCTCCTAAGCTCCGAACGCAAGACTATCCGGGAGTGGGAGACGAGCACCCATATAAGGAACATTGGTGTTCGTGCGAGCACTTGTGACCGTCAGCACATCAACAACAAGATGACGGTGTGGAACCTAAAAGTCTTTCCAAACCACATCCCCATGTCGATCCCGAGAAGCTCCCGACCGAGTATGGTGGACCTCCAACCGCAAGTCCCGCACCTTAGTAGCCCCCGCTTCAAGCATGAACTCTTCAAGCACGTGGACGATCCGATCGTGGAGGTGAATGACGTACCAAGAGCACGGGCACCGGGGGATGTGGTCCATAAGCATAGTAGTTGTGAAGCGCTCACCCAACATAGACGTGCCCGATACCCTCGACGAAGATCTAAACCCACGATGAACCCATGATGAAGTCATAGCATAGGTCAAGAAACGATGGCTAGAGGTCGTACCCGTACGACTAATTGGGTGCTAAGGTTATGGGGTTGTTAATCAATTTAAGCATAAAAATATTATACCCCCCTCTACTGTCTTGGGAGAATGGGTGGTACCGTACGTGTACCACAAAAACGTGTGGTACAAACGGAAATTTCAGTTCAGTACAAATTTATTTGACATCACCTTATATATCAAGGATGTGCTCTAAGTCGCGTGAACTGCACAGAGAGTCGAGCACCTTGATTGTTGTCCACATGTCCGACCCGCAGCGACTATAGTCAACTCAAACTCCACTTCATGCTCACCGACGTTAGTTACCGGTAGCCAAGGGGGTTGAGGTTCTACGTGCCGTCAGAGAAGGGCCGGGGTTGAGAGAGCAAGGCGCGATGGCGGCGGGATCAGAGTTAGAGACAACCCTAAAGGTCTAGGCGGTCTTTACGTAGTATGTTAGCACTAGCATCCCGTTGCCTAGTGCTTATTATGTGCAAGGTAGCTACTTGTCATCATAGTACTTAGTGTTATGCTATTAGCGGTACGCTATTCCCTATTGGTGCC
The DNA here is from genome assembly GCA_026401115.1 of Tetraselmis chui. Classification (NCBI taxonomy): domain Eukaryota; kingdom Viridiplantae; phylum Chlorophyta; class Chlorodendrophyceae; order Chlorodendrales; family Chlorodendraceae; genus Tetraselmis; species Tetraselmis chui. The sequence goes on along the minus strand of JAPMLY010002888.1, from coordinate 7,398 downwards.
TTCGCCGGCCGCCATCTCTCTCCTTCGCACTTCTCTAGTCACCACAGCCGGCCCCCTTGTGGGGCCGGCACGACCTCCGTATAACTATCCGTTCCCGATTCCGACAGGTTATGGACCCTCACGGCCCTCATTTCGCTATCCCGGTAACGAGCGAATGCTCGACCCGCAACGACGAAAGCTCGCAAAACTTAAGTAATGGCTTCGCAATACCAGTAGTCAAAAAATATAGGGGGTTGAAAGGTATCGGCGGACTGGGAGGAGCGAGGTTGCCGAGACTAGGGCGAGATGGCGGTGGGGAGCAAGGGGCATGCTATGTTCGGTAGTTCTTGCTTTGCATTGCCGACTTCCCGCTACCTATCAACATCAAAAGCAGGGACGAATGATTTATGTAACTATGGTCCCGAAACACCAACAGTCAGTGGAGGTCTTTATTTTTCGAGTGTGAGTGGTCTAAGACTGGCGTGGGGGCGGCCAGAAGGGCGCGCCGGCGCGGTAGGGTGCGAAAGAAATGCGATCTAACTTGTTACTATTAAGAGCTAAATATATTCAAATTGCGCTGCCGGAGTCGGGGTGTCTGCCCGACTCGTTGCGCACAAACTTAGAAGCAAAAGTCGCGGCATAATCCCCGACGCGTATACTAAACATTTTCGAGTTATCTAGACGCGAGTGGCTGGGAGGGTAAGGAAAGCCGAGAAAAGGGCTTGGTGGCAGCGGGCAACGATCTATGCGGACGTGATAAAACACCGACGCCGCACGAAACACCTCAGACTTAACAACTCATACCCGACCGCCTCCCACACCGCCCCTATCTTATTAGTATCGTATAAGCGCATCGTATCAGATTAGAACACATGCATAGGCCTCCCTCTATTTGACGCGCAGTTGGTAAGAGATGTTGGTGCGATGGATGCATGGTGGTAGAATCGCCGCCATTTTCTACACAAGCCTCCACATTCATACGTTATATTGAAAATAAGTCCTATGGGAAGAACGGCGCATCACTGTTCATTTCCTAAGGGACTTAGACTTTTTACCAACTAATGTGGACGCTGAAAATGCCCTCTTTTCCTGGTATACGTGCCAAAAAAGTGGCACGTGAACCACCCATTCTCCCGAGGCACTATGGATAGCTTCATACCAAATAATCCGATGCGGCATCCCAACGTACCGAAACGTACCAAACGTACCAAAATATACTTAAACGTACCAATACCGGCAGACATTTTCGTACATTGGTCGTCGTACCGTCGGATCTGACTTTTGCATTTTCGTACCGTTTTTCTGTAATTTCAGGTTGGCTTTGATATAATAAAGTAGGAATTTGCTAGAGAGATCCCGGGGATCTACATCCCCTTGCCAATTTTGGACATTTCTTGTACTATTACAATACCATGCCGTACGATAAGCGACCAAATTAATTTGAAAAATCGGTGTGCCAAAATACAGTGTGTAACACCATGTAACACCTGACTCAGCACTAACCCCCGTCAGAGCGCCACACCGCGTGACGCTTAGCCCTTTTTTGTACGGATTCCTAGAGTGATATACGCGTGCATTTTTTGCGTTTTACCTGTATACCTGTACGGACACACGTAGCCCCGGGCGGCACGCAGTAGCCTGAAAATGTAAAGCGAGATATATCAAAATAAGAAGTCCCTCTTCCTGTTTTCAACTTCGAAGACTGTGAATAAATAATAATATCGTCGGCGAGCTCGTCGATATCCTCAATAGAAGAGGATAATCACCAGCCCGTACCCCATGACGGCGCCCCTCCTTCCACTACTCCGGAACCATCGACGCCGCCTACCATCGACGTGCCTACTTGTGTATGTGTGTGTTTGCTTGTGTGTGCATTTGTATTTTCTGGTGTGTGATGTGTTGATGTGTTTGCTGGTGCATGTGTGTGTGGGTGTGTGTAGGTGGGTGTGTGAGCGTGTGCGTGTGTGTGTTTTGTGGTGTGTTTGCTAGTGCGAGTGTGTGTATATTTGCTTGTGTGTGTGCATTTGCATTTCCTGGTGAGTATGTGTCTGTGCGTGTATGCTGGTAGGTGTGTGTGTGTGTGTGTGTGTGTGTGTGTGTGTGAGAGCTTGTGCGTGTGTCAGTGTGTGTGTGTGTTTTTGGGTGAGTATACGCGTTAATTAGTGTGTGTGTGTGTGTGTGTCTGTGCATTTGCATTTCCTGGCGTGTATGGGTCTGTGCGTGTATGCTGGTAGGTGTGTGTGTGTGTGTGGGGTTTCAGGTGTGTAGGCGCGTTAATTTGTGTGTGTGTGTGTGTATTTGTTTGTTTGTGTGCATTTGAATTTCCTGGTGAGTATGTGTATGTGCGTGTATGCTGATAGGTGCGTGTGTGTGTTTGCGTGTGCGTGCGTGCGTGTGTGTGTGTGTGTGTGTGTGTGTCTGTGTGAGAGTGTGTACTTGTACTCGCTGGTGCGTGCGTGCGTGTGTGTCTGTTTGCTGGTGTGTGATAGTGTATGTGTGTGTGTGTGCGCGAGTGCATTCGCTGGTCTAAATGGGTGCATGTTTGCTGGCTTGATTGTTAATGTATGTGTGTGTTTGCTGGTATGTGTACGCGTTGACTTGTGTAGGTGTGTGTTTGCTTGTGTGTGCATTTGCATTTTCTGGTGTGTGATGTGTTGATGTGTTTGCTGGTGCATGTGTGTGTGTGTGTGTGTGTGTGTGTGTGTGTGTGTGTGTGTGTGTGTGTTTGTGTGTGTGTGTGTGTGCGTGTGTGCGTCAACTGGTGTTTGTGAGATAGAGAGAGAGAGAGAGAGAGAGATATTGTGAATGTGTGTACTTGCATTTGCTTATCTGTGTGTGTGTGTGTATGTGTGTATGTTTGCTAGTGCGTGTGTGTGTGTACTGGGGTGTGTGAGTGTGTGTGTGTATGTGTGTTTCCGTGATTGAGTATGTGGTAAAGAAAGGATGAGGGGGAGAAGGTGAGGGAGCGAATGGTTTGGTGTGGGACCCGTGCAGTTCATGTTTTCTCGAATTTCTCTAGAGACTCTAGTTAGATATACATCGGCGACAATACCTGAAGATAGTCTTGTCGTGTGCGATGGGCGGTCTGCCCTTCTCCTCCTCTCACACATAACAACGACGCTCACGTGTTTTTTTTACTTGCAAATGGGCATATACATTGTATGGTGTGTATGCGTTGGGGGAAGCAAACGTCCAAGTAATGCACTTGATAGGGTTTCATGCTATCTGCTCGTATTTGCGCATGTCGCGTGGCAGACTCTCGACGTGTGCGCAGTTCCGCGCAGCGTCACTATGCGCATGGTGGGGGGTTCTGGTGTAGCCTCCCCCTTCGCAGGCACGTGGAATTTTTTGGCATACAACGAGTCAAGTCAGCTACGCACCAGTATTGTTTACATCGACAGTAGCTGCATCAACTTCAAGAAAACACTCGAGGCATGTTTCTATACGACGCGCTTGATTTTTGATAATGATTTTGTTACTTGCATATGTTGTGCTTGTTGGCTTTGTTGTCAAGAATGTTGTTGATGTATGTTTATCATGCTACAGTTTGCTAATGCTTCTGATGTTGCTGGCATGCCGATGCTTTCACAATTGCTGTTAATGCCACTGATGTTTTTTTTACTTATTGCTGTTTATGCTTCCTGAAAATACCACTATTCCCGCTACATGGGGATGCACATTTCGCTCCTGCTGTATTGCCACCACAGATGGTCCATTTGCACTGCCATTGTTGTTGTGATTTATGCATCTAGTGACGACGGTGCTGCGGCTGCTGAAAAGGCAAGGGTATGGTATGGCAGTAACCATCAAGAACACAGCACGATGACCAGCTCGCCCTCAGCCAAAGTGGGCATGTTCTCCAATCACAACACACACGCGCGCACACACACACACAAACACACACACACAAACACACACACACACACACACTGATGCGCCCATTGTTCCCAAACACACACACACACACACACATATACCCCATCAGAAGACCGATGCAATCATGTTGAAACTGCCCGAGTATGCAAGGAAGCGCAAAATGTTATAAGACTTGATTATTACATAGCTATGTTAATATGCTTTGGTGCTGTCATGGTGGTGAAGTGTTAGGTGGTGGGGTTGGTGTTGTACAATCGCAGCCCTATACGGACGGACCGCAGCGCGTCCGACATCTCCGTCACTCCAAAACCTGCTGGGAGTTATCGCGGCGTTTTAACTGAGGCTTCTCACCTGAAATGTCCTTTGGGCTCAGCATAGTGAGTCAGAATGGGCCATGCGAACCTAGAAGACGTAGTGACTGGGTAGCCCGTCACCGTCACTGCAATAGCTGTAGGTCCCCGTCGGGCCAAGCCGACCACGACTGTCGTTTTGAAGCGTTTTAGTCACAGCAAACGTCAAAACTCCCTTGCCAACAGTCGCTACTCCATCTACGGCGGTTGACCTGCCAGTTTGACGAAGAAAAACGGCGGCGGTAAGTGGTGACGACAAGGCACAGTGTACGCATTTTCGCACAAAGGCATACAAAACGCACCGCTCATCCGCGTCGGCGTTTTTTCGCAATCTGCACCTGTAGAACAGAGCGCACAGAAAGAACGATTGGAAAGGATAAACAAAAATCCGCTTTGGACGTCAGCTAAAAAATACTCTTTCCTACTATTGTATCTTGTTTACCGGTTGGAAGGGCAAGTGGATGCTCCAGTATTCAAGCCGGAGTAGGCGGTGGTGGTTGACAAGAGAGTGGTGAGACGGTAGCATGCTTACCGTTCCGTGCTGCAAGAACGACCCGCCTGTAGCCGCCTGAGCACCAATTGACCGCCCACCACCGGCAACAAGTGCGTTTATGAAAGAGTTGAAGGTTTGCTGGTTGTGGAGGACAATGTCTGTGTTCGCGCTACACAATCGCGGCTGGGGTGGCCACGGGTTAACGAGGGCGTACGGCGGTTTGGTGCCGCGTCGAAAACGTCGCTAGTACATGTTTTCCGACCAAAATTAGCGCGCACGCTTTTGCGGTACTTAAGAACGCCGTGGTGTGTGTGTGTGTGTGTGTGTGTGTGTGTGTGTGTGTGTGTGTGTGTGTGTGCGAGACAAAAAGAGAGGAGAGGGCGGATATGTCTGTGTGGGTGGGCGGGGACCACTCACCGGTCTAACAATGCCAGCCTCGGACAATAGCTCCAGCAACTGCCGCTTCAGGCTCGCAAACCACAAGCCTTGGCCCACTCCTGGCTCTCTTTCCGGCATATGTCAAGCGTGGTGGCACCGGAGAGGTCAAGTAGGTCCGGAAAGGTCCGGAAAGGTGCCAGGTTCGGCGTTGACGGACGGAGAAGGGTTGTCCGGGCGGCCTCGGCCTCTATGCCGCGAGCGAGCGGAGATGCTTTCGTCGGCAGCAACGGTGCTTCACTCATTTGTTGCTTCTCTATCTATGCAAATCTGTGATGGACACATGCAAGACGCCAACCTACGCAACGTCGCGAGGCGACTGGGCGCGCGCATCTTCTGCGTTGACTCCTACTACAGAGGCGATGGGCCGTGCGCTGACTAGAACCGGCCGGGCCAGCGGTCGCTCCTGTATCGCATGCATGTACGCGTACGTCGGATGCACAAGGGCGTACGTGCCGTACATGGGGGATCTCCATCCCGGGGATGTAGATCCCCGGGATCGATATAGACAATTCCATAAAGTAAACCACGATTGATATTTCACATCTAATAAATAGTATCGCCAATATTTCTGACTAATAGTACAAAAAGAAATCTGTCGGCTCTCATATAATAAAGTCACCAAAATTGATATTTCGTATGTAAATAGTATCGCAAATATTTCCGACTCGGGACAATACTGACATACTTACCTTGTTTACGTATTTATATATCGACAAGAAAAAAGTTTATTCATGATTTACGTGCTTATTTCTTGTTATCATTATACGCAGTGTCCCTCTCCCCCTCTCTCTCTCTCTCTCTCTCTCTCTCTCTCTCTCTCTCTCTCTCTCTCTCTCTCTCTCTCTCTCTCTCTCTCTCTCTCTCTCTCTCTCTCTCTCTCTCGTTTTCTCTCTCTCTCGTTCTCTCTCTCCCTCTATATAGCTATATGTCCCTCCAACTTCCTCTCCATTTCTCTCTCTCTCTCTCTCTCTCTCTCTCTCTCTCTCTCTCTCTCTCTCTCTCTCTCTCTCTCTCTCTTCCTCCCTCTCTTTCTCTCTCCCACACACACTCTCTCTCTCACTCTCTCTCTTCCTCTCCCTCTCATTCTCTATCTCTCTCTTCCCCTTTTTCCACTCTCTGCCTCTCCCCCCCCCCCCCTCTCTCTCTCTCTATCTCTCTCTCTCTCTCTCTCTTCCTCTCTATAGCTATCTGTCCCTCCAACTTCCTCTCCATGCTTTTTTTCTCTCTATTAGAGTTGGGAACGGATAGTTACACGGAGGTCGTGCCGGCCCCACAAGGGGGCCGGCTGTGGTGACTAGAGAAGTGAGAGGAGAGAGATGGCGGCCGGCGAAGGCACCTCGCTACCTTGTACATAAGCACTAGGCAACGGGATGCTAGTGCTAACACCCTCCTTCAAGGTAGCCGAGGTCTTGACGTCGTCCTAGCTTGCGTTGAGGAAGGTGTCATCTTGGTCGAAGGTGTACTGCTTTTAGCGTGTGTCTCAAGCCGGGTAGGTGTAGCGACATGCGCTTACAAGAACGTGCCGCTACCGGCGAGTTGCCGATATGAAGCGGTTCCAAATGAACTGCGTAATGTACTGTTCTGACATGTAGCGAGAAAAAACTGTCCACGGGCGAATTAGCCGATGAGCATGAGAGCGACCGGCGAGGAAGAAGCAAAGCCAACAATGCTGTTAGGAGCGTGTAGACACGCAAAGGCATAGACGGGCGCTCGTGTTGACTCCCCCCCTTTCGCCGTGGGAAAGTTAAGTTCCTCGATAAGTAAGGTGAGCGTTGCGGCGTTGCCTCGGGGAAAAACAGTAGCTGTACTAATTAAAGTACGCACGGGCCGAATTTTCGCGGGTCGGTCTTAAAAACCAGGTCCGGTCGAGAGCATCGGTAGGCTGAAGGCTAGGTAAGACTGGAAGCTTGGTGGGGCGAGCGTGGCGCCGGACGCTTTACACACGCTCTTTTCCTTTTGACGTGGGAGATGATAGGACAGTCGCGGACAACCAGCTCGAAGGCGAAGCGTGGTATCGGATGGACGATGAATTACTAGCGTGGCGCCGAACGCTTTACACACGCTCTACTCTTTTTGACGTGGGAGTAGGTAGGACTAGCGTGGCGCCGAGCGCTTTATACACGCTCTTCTCTAGTGTAACTTGGTGGAGGGCCCATAACCTGTTAGAGTTGGGAACGGATAGTTACACGGAGGTCGTGCCGACCCCACATGGGGGCCGGCTGTGGTGACTAGAGAAGTGAGAGGAGAGAGATGGCGGCCGGC
>JAPMLY010002887.1:17500-30353 GCA_026401115.1 Tetraselmis chui | reverse complement strand
CGGCATCCCCAATGAAATAATCAAATTCCTACCACCGGCAACCCGCTCCGCCCTCTTCTCTCTCCTCACCCTCCTAGCACACAAGTCCTACACCCCTCATGATTGGTGCCACAGCACAACATGCCTCCTACATAAAAAAGGCGACCCCTCCCTCCTCGATAACTACCGCCCTATCGCCCTCATGAATAACCTTCTTAAACTATGGACAACACTAATCAAAGATGCAGGCTCGAAGTATGCCGAAACCCACGGCATTCTCAGCGACCAACAAGACTGATTCCGACAACACCGCAGCATCCACGACGCCCTCTCCTCCCTCATTATGACGATGGAGGACGCGAAACTCCACAGCAAAGACATCTACATCATGTACGCGGACTTCAAAGGTGCCTTCAACGCCGCGGACCACCGCATCATGTTCAAACACATGCGTCAACTCGGTATGCCCCCCACCTTCGTCGACACATGCGAACACCTCTACGGGGTCTCCACCACAGACTATAATACTCCACATGGCCCCACCCCTTCTATCGATATTAATCGTGGGACCCTCCAGGGCGACACCCTCTCCCCCTTCCTCTTCACCCTCTTCCTTGAACCCTTCCTTCGCTGGCTCACGGTGGGAAGCCGAGGCTACCGCCCGGGCCCCCCCGCCACTAACGTCAACCCCACACAACCCACAGCCATATACCCAGGACACGGCTTCGCCGACGACCTCAGCCTCGCCACGGGCTCGTCCCCCAACATGACCATCCAGCTGAGGAAACTCTCCCTCTTCAGCGCCTACACGGGCATGACCGTCAACATCCGCAAATGTTGTATCACCGGCGCCCTATGGCGCTCAGGCAACGCCCTCACCCGCGCCAACACTACCCTCCTCGCATCCCGCCTGCAAACCCAGTTCATCACCCTCAACTCCACCCCGGCCCCCATTCCCTTCATCGGCCCCAAAGACACATACCGAGTCCTAGGGGTAGAACTGAACACCTCCTGCAATTTCACCAAACAGTGGCACGAACTCAAACGTACCACAACATCCCTCATCACCGCCCTTTCCACCTCCCCACTAACACAATCCCGCAGAATCAGGGTCATCCGTGGACTCCTCATCGGGAAGCATTTCACCCTCCAGCTAGGCCTCTTCACCGACTCCCAACTCGACACTCTCGAAGGCCAAATCTACCGTGCCCTCCGCTCCGCCGTCTCCTCGGTACGTAACCTTCCCCGCACCGCCCTCCACCGCCCTACCTCTGACCTAGGATACGGCCCCCCCTCCCTCAAAGCCCACGCCGCACAACTCACAGTTTGCCACCTACATAAAATCATGAACAGCTCAGGCTATAGAGGCCACATGGCCCGCGCTCACATCCGCACCTTATCCACCACGTACTCCCACTCGCCCTCGGAAGCCATCATGTCTACCTGTTACACCCCACCCACACTCAAATGCCTAGTCAGAGCTCAACGCGACGCGGGCACCCTATTCAACACCATCCCTCCACTCTCCCTCACCAACCCTATCGCCTCCACAATCCACGCCCACTTCACCGCTCAAGACAACGCCCTCCTCGCCCCACTCCGGGACAAAGCCACACACATCACCGACCCTCACACATATAAGCAAGCCTACTGTGACTTCTCTCCCCGCAAAACACACGCCTCCCTCCTCCCCCGCCTCACCCCCCTCTGGAAAAATAACATCACCACATAGCCACATGTCCTCCTCAGAGCCACCTCATCATCCTACATCCTCAAATCATGCAAATCCATCACCACACGCACGGGGTCCACCACCCCACTCTCAGTTCCCATCCGCCTCCTCGCCGCAATCCTCACCGAATCCCTCAATACTATCCACAACCGCCTCCCCATCACAAGCCTCACTACCAACCAAGCCTCCCCCCCAACCACTATACACCCCTCATGGTTTCCCCTCCTCTCCCCTCACCTCCCCCGCTCACCCCCCACCCTCTCATCCGGCATCCACACCTCCCGCACCACCCACCCCACCCCCACCGCACCCACCACACACTTAGACACAGAATACCTTACCCCCTCAGACCACCACTACCCCCCCAGCGACGTAACACGCATCATTTCCAAACACAAGGACACATAATACGGCCAAACGCAGTACATGGTTGAATGGGCCCCGGAACACCTCACAAATGGGACATTCAGTTACAACTCGACGACGGCTTCCGCCTCATCTCCTCCACTCCCACATCGGTATGCCTCCCCACCCCCTCCCCCACCGCCTGCTCCATCTGTCACGCCCCACTGCACACAGAACCCTCCTCCACCTGCTGCACATGCCCGCACTTTGCCATACACTCCCAATGCCGCCCATCTCAGGGACCCGCCACATGGCAGTGCGACTGGTGTGACCGCGGCCAACAACATGTCCTCACCCACCTCCACGAGGTCCAGTGGGCCCCATGCCTACAACTCCACGACACCATCAGTGAGACCCCCTCCGGCCCCACCGCCCTCACCGCATTTGATTCCGGTTTTGTACCCTCCACCACACCCATCCCACCAGAACCAGGACCCCCTCCGTGGTCGCACCCCCTAATCACATTCAACCACGACCCCATTAACCCCGACCTCGACATCTCCCCACCGGTAAATTCGCCATCCACGCGCACCCATCACTCCACGACACTACCATACTATGCACTCCCGACGGCTCCGCGGTCACCACCCTTACCGGCCCTCGCGTCCGTCATCTCTACCAACTCTTCCGCCCCGACCTCTCGCATCATACGCCCGAAGAGGAGGTCTACCACCTCCTCACCCGCCTAGGCTCTCGATCAGAAATCCACTCACCCACACCGGCCACCACCACCCGTAATAGATGGGCCACTAGAGAAGACCTACTCACAGCTCTCCGCCACACATTCCACATACAGACAGAACTCTACTCCGACCCCCTCAATAAATCCCTTCACTCCCACACCTACCACTCCCTCTACCCCGAAGATATAACCTTCTCATCTAGCGGCAGCAACGCCCCACACACATGGCAAGGCACCAACATTGCCAACCCCGAATACGACCACGAATGCATGAGACGTGCCATGGAACACGCAATCACCATCGCACACCTCACAGCCCCACACACACCCAGCGCAACCATCCTCATCCTCCCCCGATGGGAACACACACCCTACCGCCACTCCAAATACATCAACTCTCCATACACCCACCACCTCTACACCCTCCCCAATGATGCGAACACCTTCCTACCCCCAGACCAACACACCGGCAACCCCACCCCTACCCCATTCGGCACACGCTGGATGGTCGACATCTACCTCGTCGCCATCCCCCTCGCACTCTCCACCCTCCCGTCACCCACAGCCATGACCGCACTCCACAACACTCTCGAATCTACCTACGACACACACCTCCCCATCCCCACCATCACACCCCCTCCTCCTCACCTCATCAACACCTACTCACCCCACTCAGTAGGCATATACCACCTCCCCCCAAACCCAACTCACCCCCTCACATACCCCCTCCCAGAACGCATGCTACTAACGTACCACCCCACCAGAGGCACTCTCGCTTGGAACTGGCAGGATTTTGTCTACACTGACGGCTCGAAAAAACGAGGCTCAACCCCCCTCGGAGCAGCAGCTACCCACCCCGCCTCGGACACCAAAATCAAAATCATGGTGACCTCTACCCCTCCCTCGCACACAATTAATCGCGCTGAACTAGCTGGCATAAACATAGGCCTCCAACTTGGCCGCACCCACCTCCTTACCGACAGTGCGTGCTCCCTCCGCCTCATACAAGGATACTTAAACTGCCCCTTAGCCTATAAACACAACATCCACCGCGACACCCTCCTCTCCATCACACACACCCTTAAAACCCGCTGCGACGCAGGCATCCGCACACACCTCGGCAAAATCAAAGCACACAACCACTCCCTAGGTTACGACCTCGCTGACACCCTCGCCAACCACGTAGCGGATGGTCACCCACCCGACACTACATACACCACAGGTTCAGAGGTCACGATAGGCCACTGGACATGGCCATACACCCTCATCCCACAAACCCTAGGGGACCCCATACCCTACAGATACACCAACCTCAAAGCTGATGCACACACCTACAGCACCAAACACACACACATTCCCCTTTCGCAAACAACCAAACACTGTGCCCTCCTCGCCCGCGCCGCGAAGGACGGGGCCCACTTCTTCTTCCACAAAAAACACTCCACCCTCACAAATATCCAGTTCACACACAAGCAAGAGTTCATGTGGGGAGATCACAACACTCGCCTTCTTACACATAACCCCACCCTGCGTTGCCCCCTCTGTGGTCAATTCACTAGCAACGGCCACATGGCCGGTAACTGCCCCACCATGTCTGGCCTAAGACAAGACAGACACAACAACGCGCTACAACTCCTACTCTCCCTACTCGAACGCCACAACGGAGGACGCTGGGAAACCATCACTGCAGACTTCGGTAACAAACCCATAAAATCATTTGCTACCCCCACCCCTGCCCACCCTCCACTCGACTGTCACCCACCCCACCCCACCCACATGCCCACCCGCCTAGTTGCTACTGACGAAGGTCTCTCGCCCTACTCCTTAACCTCGTGTCCCGCCGTCCTCCCACCTGAGATTCTCCCCCCCCGCGCTACGACCCCCCGCACACAAACCTGACTTCATCCGCATCCTCGAGCCTCGATTCGTTGGTCACTCAAACGGTCGCCGCCGTTACGCATCCATCAAAAAGATTCAGATAGGGGAATGGAAGTACTGCACAGACAACAACCTCTCCCACACAGCCAACCTCATACGTGCCAAATACACACCCCTTGCAAACGCCATCCGCAGCCACTGGCCGGGCACAGAGGTTGACATCCTTCCCATCGTCATGAGCCGCAGAGGTACACCGCACTCCTCCACCATCACGAGTCTCACCTCCCTACTCACAGCCCGCACCGACCCTCCTGATAAACTCGTCTCCAAAGCACGCCTAGACACGCCTCGCATCCTTGCACAGCTCCACACGCATACTGTCCAATGCCTACATCACCTCCTACTCATATACCGCATCAAGTCCCGCACGACCTCCCGCCGCACCTCCGCACATTGCCACTCTTCACGCCCCTAACTGCACGCAGCCCTCGCCTCTTCTTGCACACCTCCCCGGGGGGGAGTAAAACCCCCGAACCCCATTGGAGAGGTTGGATCTAGGTGGTTAACGGTCTAGCCCTGACTTGTAAGTTCCCTGTATGGCATAATTGGGAGGGCCCAGAGACAGCAGCCGACGCATCCGGCTTTTGGTGAAAAACCGGCGCATACGGTACATGTTGTAAACAATTTCAATTTCAATTTCAATGGCGGTTAGCCTTCAAAAGCTAAATGCAGACACAAATTTGTTCTATTCTGTCGCTACTCAATTGCTAGGTGGTAGTGGAGATGGGAAGATATGAGAAGATGCCTCACTGATGGTACTTTAGCAGTATATTGTAATTGAACAAAGGGAATTGTTAAATGGTTCTGTCACCCCCTCTACTTATGTAGGTTTATATAGTCTTTGCCTCGTTAGCTTGCACATGCTCTTGCTTGACTTGCGTGTCGAGTGCTAGGGCTTTCCAACCGTCATCAAGAGACTTAAGACGCGTCTCGTTAAGTATGGGGAATCACATTTTGCATCGGAATCCTCGCTTGGCGAGTCGTTATGCTAGTTAGATTAACTGTGCGTACATGTACGTATCGGGATGTACGGGTAGCATAGTACGCATCAGGACCCTTACTAATATTGCAGTAGCGACGTACCCACGTAGTACGTCCTTCCGATGGTAAACCACGAATTGGAACTAGTAACGAGTACATGTACAATGTCTTGTAATGTACTGTTGCATGATTGAACTTGTCACACTAGGAGGTCGCGGGTTCGATACCCGGTGACTCCGGTCATGGAACGTCGGCGTGTCACGGCCCGAGATGAACCCTCACCTTCCACATAGCGGTGACTAATCATAAACTTCTACCGCGGCGCGAAGGGGCATAGACAATCGCCCACCATAATATCTAAATGCGACCGTAGTCCTTTGACTGTGTAATTATGTTTATCCCCACGACTTTACACTCTTCCCAATCGACAATCGGCTGGCACGTGCAGTTTTGGTTGCATCACTCAAGGAACAACGACCCGCGTCCTTTAGTGAAGGGTTTCTCACGCTGGCATCGGGCCGTGGATGCGGCGGTAGTACGTTATTGGTCGTGTATTGAAATTGAAATTGTTTTCAACATGTACCGTATGCGCCGGTTTACACCAAGTACCGTATGCGCCGGTTACTGTCTATGGGCCCTCCCAACAATGCCATACAAGAAACTTACAAGTCAAGGCTAGACCGCTAGCCACCTAGATCCAACCTCTCCAAAGGGTGTTCGGGGGTTTTACTCCCCCGCCCCATGGAGTGTGCGAAGCGGGGTGGTGGCGGCGTGCAATTGAAATTGAAATTGAAATTGTTAACAACATGTACCGTATGCGCCGGTATTTCACCAAAAGCCGGATGCGTCGGCTGCTGTCTCTGGGCCCTCCCAATTATGCCATACAGGGAACTTAAAAGTTAGGGCTAGACCGTTAACCACCTAATCCAACCTCTCCAATGTGGGTCGGGGGTTTTACTCCCCCCCGGGGAGGTGAACAAGTAGAGGCGAAGGTTGTGTGCATTTAGGGTCGTGCGAGGGGGCAATGTGCGGATGCGCGGCGGGAGGTCGTGCGGGACTTGATGCGGTATATGAGTAGGAGGTGATGCAGCCATTGGACAGTATGCGTGTGGAGTTGTGCAAGAATGCGGGACGTGTCGAGGTGTGCTTTGGAGACGAGTTTATCAGGAGGGTCGGTGCGGGCGGTGAGAAGGGAGGTGAGACTCGTGAGGGTGGAGGAGTGCGGTGTACCTCTGCGGCTCATGACGATGGGGAGGATGTCAACCACTGTGCCTTGCCAGTGGCTTCTGATGGCGTTTGTAAGGGGTGTGTATTTGGATCGTATGAGGTCGGCTGTGTGGGAGAGGTTGTTGTCTGTGCAGTACTTCCATTCCCCTATCTGAATCTTTTTTATGGATGCGTAGCGTCGGCGACCGTTGGAGTGACCGACGAATCGGGGTTCGAGGATGCGGATGAAGTCGGGTTTGTGTGCAGGGGGACGAAGCAGGGGGGGGAGAATCTCAGGTGAGAGGACGGCGGGGCATGAGGTTAGGGAGTCAGGCGAGAGACCTTCGTCAGCAGCAACAAGTCGGGTGGGCATGTGGGTGGGGTGAGGTGGGTAGCAGTCAAGTGGAGTGTGGGCAGGGGTGGGGGTAGCAAACGATTTTATGGGTTTGTTACCGAAGTCTGCGGTGATGGTTTCCCAACGTCCTCCGTTGTGGCGTTCCAATAGGGAGAGTAGGAGTTGCAGAGCGTTGTTGTGTCGGTCCTGTCTTAGACCAGACATAGAGGGGCAGTTACCGGCCATGTGGCCGTTGCTAGTGAATTGGCCACACAGGGGGCAGCGCAGGGTGGGATTGTGAGTAAGTAGGCGGGTGTTGTGGACGCCCCACATAAATTCTTGTTTGTGTGTGAACTGGACATTTGTGAGGGTTGAGTGTTTTTTGTGGTAAGAGAAATCGGCGCCGTCCTTCGCGGCGCGGGCGAGGAGGGCTCCGTGTTTGGTTGATTGCGAGAGAGGAGTGTGTGTGTGTTTTGTGCAGTAGGTGTGTGCGTCGGTTTTGAGGTTGGTGTATCTGTAGGGTATGGGGTCCCCTAGGGTTTGTGGGATGAGGGTGTATGGCCAGGTCCAGTGGCCTATCGTGACCTCTGAACCTGTGGTGTATGTAGTGTCGGGTGGGTGACCATCCGCGACGAGGTTGGCGAGGGTGTCTGCGAGGTCGTTGCCTCGGGAATGGTTGTGGGCTTTGATTTTGCCGAGGTGTGTACGGATGCCTGCGTCGCAGCGGCTTTTAAGGGTGTGTGTGATGGATAAGAGGGTGTCGCGGTGAATGTTGTGGCGGTAAGCGGAAGGGCAGTTTAGGTAACCTTGTATGAGGCGGAGGGAGCACGCACTGTCGGTAAGGAGGTGGGTGCGGCCAAGTTGGAGGCCTATATCTATGCCAGCTAATTCAGCGCGATTAATTGTATGTGAGGGAGGGGTAGAGGTCACCAGAATTTTGATGCGTGTGTCCGAGGCGGGGTGGGTAGCTGCTGCTCCGAGGGGGGACGAGCTTCCTTTTTTCGAGCCGTCTGTGTATACAAAGTCCTGCCAGTTCCAAGCAGGGGTGCCTCTGGTGGGGGGGTACGTTAGATGCACGCGGTCTGGGAATGGGTATGTGAGGGGGTGAGTTGGGTTTGGGGGGCGGTGGTATATACCCGCTGAGTGGGGTGAGTAGGTGCCAAAGAGGTGTGGAGGAGGGGTGGTGATGATGGGGTTGGGGAGGTGAGTGTCGTAGATAGATTCGAGAGTGTTGTGAAATGCGGTCATGGCTGTGGGTGATGGGAGGGTGGAGAGTGCGAGGGGGTTGGCGACGAGGTATATGTCGACCATATATCGTGTGCCGAATGGGGTAGGGGTGGGGTTGCCAGTGTGTTGGTCGGGGGGTAGGAAGGTGTTTGCGTCATTGGGGAGGGTGTAAAGGTGGTGGGTGTATGGGGAGTTGATGTATTTGGAGTGGCGGTAGGGTGTGTGTTCCCATCGGGGGAGGATGAGGATGGTTGCGCTGGGTGTGTGAGGGGCTGTGAGGTGTGCGCTGGTGATTGCGCGTTCCATGGCTCGTCTCATGCATTCGTGGTCGTATTCGGGGTTTGGCTATGTTGGTGTGTTGCGAGACATGGTTTTGTGTGATAATCAAGTTGCTACACAGCAATGTTGGTCAAGTAGCATCGTGATAGTACGGCTGTGACTCAGCACTATAAGATGATAAGCCAATCAACAATAGAGAGGATTAGGTTGCTGATGGTGGCAAGTTGCTGAGCGTTAGATATCATCTAAAGGCTCAGAATATATGTTGGCGTGTGCTCAGCACAAGGTGAGTGCGTGTCCTGTGATAGGCAAGTGCTAGGCACTTGCTGAGGGTGAGATGACATGCAGTGTCACTCACCGAGTGTAAGCATTCATTATTGCCCCCTCAACTTTGACAGGTTATGGGCCCTCCGCGTATGACGCGGGTTTGTAGGGTTTGACCGGAGTCGATGGGATGGTGTCCATTAGGGGGAGTGTTGTGAGATCCCCGTGGTGGGCATGATAATGGACACATCCGTACGTTGTACTCCGGGGGAGTCTTGGCCCTACTATCTCGCCAATAGTGGATGTACTGCGGGAGCCCGTTGCTCGGGCAGTACGGGGGTATATATATGAGATATATCCCCATTGGGTACCGACTTTTCGGCGCGGTACTTGGTTACGGCGTACGACTCCGGACACGGAGGTGCCGGGTTCGATTCCCGGTGATGACATTTCCGTGTAACCCTTTCACAGGTTATGGGCCCTCAAGCTGCTAGTTGTTGGAGTAAAATGTCTTGACTGGAACCTAGAGCTTGCTTCTCGAAGAGTGGTAGACCTTTGTGGTGTCGCACGATACGTGAGGTGCGGCTGGCTCACAAAGTGGCTGGCTCTTGCTTGTGTTTGTAGCTTTACTTCGATACCCGGCTGGTAGCGACTTGTTTGTGTCGCTTGGAGCCGGCTTCAACCCCCGAACGCCGACTCCAAGATCGGCTTGCTTTTCTTTGTTATAGCTTGGCGCTTTCTGGAATTTTATTCGCTTCCGGAGCTTGTCACCCGCCAGTTTCCTTTCTCGTGAAAGCCGATAGTGGTCCGGCTGAATTTTTGGAAAGGCATCTTACCACAAGTGTACTAGCACTCCTGTACGACGTCACTTGACCGACCTTCTGAGACTCGTTTCTGATTGCCTTGGCTGTATAGACTCCGGGAGTACAATTGCGTCTTCGGTCAGCCCTTTGTCGTCTCCTTTTCTGAGCCGTGTTGCCCGCCTCTTCACCGGTACTTGGTGCTTTTCTTGTTGGCATTATTCCTGATTTTCTGGTTCTCTTGCGAGCGCATCCGACGTACCTGATATGGACTCCGTGAAACTACCCAAGTTCAGTGGGGAGAGACGAGATTTTGACGTGTGGAAGAAACGTTTTCGTGCATTTGGCTTGATGCAAAAGTGGGCTCCGGCTTTGTCGTCGGATGGTGCCGCTTCCTCTCAACAACAAGTCGACATGTACTCCACATTGATTCTTGCGCTGCCGGAGGACGACCTTTCCATTATCGAGAATGTTAGCGAGGATGACAAGACCTGCGGCCACACTGCGTGGACTGCGTTAGTCAATCATTATGAGGACGATGGTATTTACCGGTGTACGGAACTATTGCAGGACTTGGAGACGCCGCAAGCGGACGGCGAGAGCGGCATTCAATATCTGAACCGGTTAGTTCGACTGCAACGACAGCTTGCCCGAGTTGGGGACGTCGTCCACGACCGGCGTATCATCATGTACTTGGTGAAGGGCCTGCGCAGCGAATACCACTCCATCACCGACACGTGGGACGTACACGACCTCAGCATGGATGCCGTCAAGCGTGATCTTCGTCAAAAGGGCATGCGCATCGAGAGTCGTGCGCAATCACATTCAACGGAGCCCCCAACGCCTACGGCTTTTGCAGCGTCTCATGATGACTCAACGACTGAACTTTTGAAGCGGCAAGTCTCCGAGCTCCAAGACCAACTGAAATCTCTTCAAGGAGCTGCGACTACTCGTCGTACCTCATATGGCAGAGGCGGAGCGAGGACTTTTCGTGGTGTTTGCTATGGCTGTGGTAAGAAGGGCCATCGCAGGTCCGAGTGCCCCGTCAACAACACCGGAGGTAACTCTGCGCAAATGGACTCCCCGGTTGCTTTTCCGGCGGTCATGGACGTGACAGCCAGCCCTGCGAGGCCATTCTTCGAGGCTCGACACATGTTCGAGCGCGATGGGGAAACGTGGATGTGGTTGGCCGACAGCGGCGCCAGCCATCACATGACTAGTGTGCGCCGTGACTTCTGTGAGTATCGAGCGCTCACCGACCGGCTTTGGGTGAAGGGTATCAGCGCCCGCGCTGTTGGAGTGGGCTCGGTCCGAATCATTGTGAAGGCTGAAGATGGAGAGGAGATTCCTGCCACGCTAAAGAATGTGCTCCACGTTCCTGAGCTATCCCGTCGTGCGTCGTGGTCTTACCATCGACTTTTCAGCCTCACCCAAGCTCGGCGACAAGGTCATTCTGTGGTGTTAGCTGATCCCGTAGACCACCTTCATCTTCATGCCGGTCATGGTGGTGGCGTGGTGGTTCCGTTGGAGCGCGCGCATTTATTGGTGTGGTTGCCGGCGCGGGTTGCTTCGTCGAATCCTACCGCTTCGGTCGCCACTGCGCCATCGGAAAAACGGTTGTGGCATTCCCGACTCGGTCACCTTGGCGAGTCGCAATTGGACGGGCTCTTGGCCACTGAGGTGGAGGGTGTGGCATTTTCTGCGTCGGAGAAGTTGGGCTTCTGTGAGACGTGTGTTGTGTGTAAGTCGCACGTCCGCCGTATCTCTCGTGAGCCGGCTGACCGGAACGTTGGTGTCTTTGAGATCCTCGGCTTAGACTTCTGCGGTCCTATAAGTGTTCCATCCTTGGGAGGCCGGCGGTACAGCTTGCGTGCGGTTGATTTCCGGAGCCGTTTCATGCTGCATGATGTGGTGCTCTCCAAGGATGAGGCTCCCGCCTCGTTCCGTCGCATGTTGACTACCATCCGTTCTCTGGGGCACACGGTTCGTCGTCTTCGGGTGGACAATGACACGGTGTTCTTAGGTGCTGCCTTCCGAAACCTCTTGGATGAGTTCAACATCGCCGTGGAGATCACTACCCCTTATGCGCATTGGCAGCATGGCCGTATTGAGCGGCAGTGGGGGACGGTGGTCCCGATGGCGCAGTCAATGATCCGGCAAGCCGCGCTGCCTAAATCGTATTGGGCTTTAGCGATGGCCGCTGCGGTGCATGTCCGCAATTGTGTGCATAGTAGCGGAGCCGGCGGTGTACCTTTCACCTTGGCGACCGGTAGACAAGCTGATCTGAGCTCCATGCGGGTCTTTGGCTGTCCGGCCTATGTCCACGTTGACAAGTCTCAACGCCGCAAACTTGACGATCGCGCGTGGAAGGGTGTCTTTGTGGGCTATGCTTCCGAATCTCCTGCGTGGTTGGTGTACAATCCTGCTACTCGTCGGGTGGTGAGCAGCCGCAACGTGGTGTTCGATGAGGCTGCAGTCCTCTCCATGGGGGAGAGCAATGCGGAGCAACGCAATGATGATGAAGAGGACAGCATCCCGCGCACCATGTGTAGCAAAGAACCGGATACACCTTCGGGGGAGTCGCCGCTACGGGAGTCGCGGCAGCATTCCGGGTCGACGGAAGAGGAACGGGACATGCATTCGGGGGAGACTCCACGTCCAAGGTATAATCTTCGATCCACTGCCGCACCACAGCAATGCGTACCCAGTCCAAGGTATAATCTCCGTTCAGCGGGCGCTTCGGGAGATGGATGGACTGCAGGAAGTGCCGCAGCTATTAAGTCAGCCAGCAGCCCGACCGTTCAAGAGCCGGTGTCATACAAGCAAGCGCTGAGGAGTCCCCAATCAGGGGAGTGGGAGGCAGCTATCAAGAGCGAGTATGACTCACTTGTATCTCGGAAAACCTGGACATTGGTCCCTTGTCCTGCCGGTCGCAAACTCGTAGATTCCAAGTGGGTGTTCAAGCTGAAGCGCGATGCCAATGGACAGATTGCAAGGTACAAAGCAAGACTTGTGGCTCGCGGGTT
>JAPMLY010002887.1:0-12500 GCA_026401115.1 Tetraselmis chui | reverse complement strand
AGTTCCGAAACGTGGCTATGCTTCTTTTTATTGGTCTTCTACTCCAGATAGACGGGCCTGCTCCTGTGACGTTACACGGGACGCTGTGCCGCACACTGCTCACCTCGCCCAACAGCTGTGACTCGCTAAAAATAGCTCAACAAACCCGGTGTTGCTCCGTAGTCTTCTGCTCCCACAGGCGGCTTCTAAGGATGACAACTGCCGCCAAATGTAATAAAGTATCTTCGGAGCGACAGCAAAGCCGAGAAGATGGGGAGGATAGGGGGGAAGGCGGGGGCTCGTTGATGCGGTTGTGAGTTGTGTCTCTGTGCTACTCAGCAATTTATATATGTGGGGATCAAGCGTATTCTTCCGAGCGTACCCGTAACGTACTCAAGCTCAGTAGTGTTTTTCGATCGCGGCGGGCTCGACAACATCTGCATTTGCAATTATTACTATACAGGTATTTCAATCTAATGCCAACCAGGGAGGGCGGTAAAGATACGGCAGATTTTACACCCATTCGATTTTAAGTACCCGTACCTGTAGTAGTCGCACACAATCGCAAAAAAAGTTATATGGTCATATTGAAATTATAGAGGTTTAAATTACACTGGGGGCGAGAATCGTCGGGCGTTGCCACGACGTTACAAATTCTAACCGCTAGAGTACGCATGACACTGTTGGTAAAACACAGACATGCGTTACCCCTATATGACGCGCCGACACACATAGGTTGCCCACCTTCTGCCTTTGCGCGAGCACAGCCCAAAAGTGTTGATCTCTTACATTTTTTGCTCGCAAGGGGCCCAGGGCCCGGTACGTACGCTAATTGAGGGAATCGGGAGGGAGGGTTGCGTGAGCTGTGCTCGCGCAAAGGCAAAAGGTGGACGACCTATGTGTGTCGGCGCGTCATATAGGGGTAACGCATGTCTGTGTTTTACCAACAGTGTCATGCGTACTCTAGCGGTTAGAATTTGTAACGTCGTGGCAACGCCCGACTATTCTCGCCCCCAGTGTAATTTAAACCTCTATAATTTCAATATGACAATTTACAAAGCAGGGGGAGGCTCCGTTTGCCATGTTGTCGCCATTGGGCGGGTTGTTCGTCGTTGGTTGGCCACCCCATGGTGTGAGCCAGCCGAAGAAGAACCACTCTGACCGTCCTGCAAGGGCGGTCGGGACGATGTAGTCGAGGACGACGCTGGACTCCGTTGACCAGCCACCGAAGTGTTTGATCTTCTGTGGCGTAACCCCGATGCTGTAGGCGGTTGTCGCAGCCCCTTTTCGGAGGGAGTGTGATGTCCAGCTGTAACCCTCCGGGGGTCGTTCTTGCAGTGCCATCGTGACTTCGGAGAGCCATCCCGTGAGCGTATTGGCTGTCCATCTGTCGTGTCGTTCTGAGGTGCTAATCGCCCACCGCGCTGTCGGGTATTTTCCGTCCGAGAGCGTGTG
The DNA here is from genome assembly GCA_026401115.1 of Tetraselmis chui. Classification (NCBI taxonomy): domain Eukaryota; kingdom Viridiplantae; phylum Chlorophyta; class Chlorodendrophyceae; order Chlorodendrales; family Chlorodendraceae; genus Tetraselmis; species Tetraselmis chui. Next base: position 11,066 of record JAPMLY010002887.1, on the reverse strand, counting down.
TCGGATAGCGTCGAAGAACAATAACATTTGAACTACCTCGCTGTGTACTGTAGGCGGTAGGTGACATAGTAGTTTGCGCTCTGCTGACACTTCGCGTTGTCCCTTCCTTGTACGGTGGTACAAGCGTAGTCCGTCTGCCTCGGAGGCGACGAGGTCCTCTGTTAAGCAGCCTATGCCTGCGCCCCCTCTACTGAAGAATAAGTACAGTAGTACCACCGTAGTGCATGCCCGTAGTAAACGTACTTGTTCGCGTGCTGGGCTGGCTTGGAGCAATTCACGCGACGTGGCCGCCGTGAGTTGGAGTCGTAGGGCTTGAGCCATGCGTAGGGCTTTTTCGATGATATAAAGGAGCGGAGACCACCAAGCAAAACAAAGAAAAGCCGTGTGTATACAAATTGTTTCAGAATAAGGAAGTACGGGTACAATTCGTAAGGCATCAGTACTATGGCATCTCGCTCTTCGTTCGCAGTCCCTGCTGCAGCATGCATTCAACCCTAAAGTACCTACCCTAAAGTAAAGTGAAGTACCTACCCAGCAGTGCATTCAACCCTAAAGTAAGGCAGCAATCAATACCGGTACTCTATACTTCGGGCCGTGATTCGCCCTGGGGCCGCGGACTCAACATGGACAAGTTAACTAAGGTTCGACCCCAGTAGTTACCAATGTAAGAATACAAGACATAAATGAAGAATATAAAAATAATTTAAAGAACTTCCGAGAAGAAGCAACGGAGACCACCAAGGCAAGCAAAACGACGAAAAGCCGTGTATGAAATTGTTTCAGAAGAAAGTACGGGTACAATTCGTAAGGCATCAGTATATTGCTCTGGTATCATCTCGCTCGTCGTTCGTGGTCCCTGATGCACTCAGCCCTAAAGTAGCAATACTGGTACAGGATTGTATCTAGATACAGGTAGTATTGTATCGCTGGACACGGCCCGTAATACTTTACAGTACCACAACGTACGCCATTCAGGCATTAGTACCGGTATTTCTCTGTAGTCGGCTTTATCACCACGTTGTCGCTGGTGCTGCTGCATAAATGACCCCAGTGCATAGATTCCCGTACTCCCTACACTGATACCATATCATATTAAAACGCACGTGACTCTCAGGACGTGCGTGGCGTACATTTGTTGGGTGATTGGTCGTACGGAAGCAAGGTAACAGACGGAGAAGGGCCTTTGCATCAGTGCTCCCAGGGTATCTGTACAAGGGCAGGTACCAAACATTGAAAAGAAAATCTTACAAGAAAAAATAGCGGAGGCCACCGAGCCAAAAGAAGAAGAGAGGGAAAAATCTATGAGCCCGAGGAACAAGGAAGGCATGCCACAGCATCAGCACTGCCCTCCTGCAAAGATTCGCGGAAATAGGAACCCAAAGTACCATGAAGAGCAGCAGGAAGACGTTGCATGAACTCTCGCCGCACATGCTCCCAAAAACGCCAAAAAGGAAGACGAACGATAAAATAAAAGGTACCGAAGATACGCCCGGATTTATTTTCGACTGTTCAAGCTCTTCTGCTGAATTTGAAGAAAACAGTTTCTAATTCTTTGTCGATCATATTTCATCAGCTGCTAAAGCAAAGATTAACAAAGTGAAGGTCGGACGATATCAATCCTTACATCCACAGCTAATCCTAACATTCCTTGATCCTCTTGTAATTATTTTCTGCGCCCCCTCTTGTCACTCTTACGTTTATAGTTCGCCTCCCTTTTTCTTTGTCCGTGTACATGTTGTTCTTCATGTAATCCATAATCCATAGAAATTGAGAATGACAAGAAGCACTATAGGATCGTGGACGGGAAAAAAGAGGAAAACCAAAAGGGCAAGAGGGACAAGAGGATCACGGAATCCAAGGCACGGCAATGGGAAGCACTACATTGTGCACAAAACTAGAAGGGATAACACGAGAGAGCACAAGAAGCGCCACGCAACGCTGAAAACGCGACACGTGGAGGCGACAAGCGGCGGCGCCTCACGCTCTGCGAGGAAGAACGAAGACCCATGCGGCCCATAGCGCGGGTGAAAGCGTTGTGATTTGAGAACGCATCCATGTCGAGGGAGAAGCGGCCTCCGCACCTTCCGCGACTCCGGGGCGGCGGACAACCCGCGCAAGACGTTGTCCGCGTGAGCGACATGGACGGCAAGAGAAACCTTTTCACGCCAAGAGGCCAACAATAGGGAATAAAGCGGTGAAACCAAGAATTAAGTATTGGACGAGAGGGAAAGAAAGACTCGCAAATCAAGCATTACCACAAAATCTTCATCTCCGTTATTTACTTTATAGAGGCTCATGACAATTTTCTTACCTTAATGAGATGGGTGTGTGCACAACGCAGTGCTTCCCTTTGCCGTGCTTTTGATTCCATGATCCTTTTGTCACTCACTCACTCTTGCCCTCTTGGTCCCCCGTTTTTTCCATGTCCTAGTTTATGTACTACTTCTTGTAATGTATTCGTGCTTATGACATAAATGGTGGATTTCGTGGTATGTAAATTACTTTGAGTTAGGATGACCATAATGTACGCGCGGACATGACAAAGAAAAAAATAGAAAGAGTGGCAACAATATGGTCACGAAATCAAGGACATGGCAACGTGAAGGGGGGCACATGGCACAAATCCGGCACAAAGAACGCGGTACAACACGACAAAGCTCCACGCAAGGGTGGAACTAACGGTAATACGGCGAGGCGACAAGCGGGGCCTCACGCGCAATGCGAGGAAGCGTGAATGAGCTTGAATGTGACTCGTGGCGCAGGTGGAGAAAGCCGTGGTAGGTGAAGGCATAAAAATAGATGGATTGAAATTGCATAAGTTGAGTAGGATCCGTCGTCTTCGATATTTGTATAGTTTTTTGTTACCAATAGCTCGTCGATATTTTTAATTCGTTCGTCTTAATTAATGCCGTTTATGCGTGCTAGTAGCTTCCTTTCCTTTCAATCAAAACCCGTCTCGTGGAAATCGAGTCATCAAGTTATGCTATGCGCATTGGACTTATTTGCATGCATTGGCTTTATTCATTTATTGCAATGCAATCAATGTTGTATGTGCCGCTTGAGTTTTCTATGACTCGTAAAAGATCGGACAAATTCACACGCTCGGCCGAATATGAAGGATTATTACTTAAAATTACGTAATATATGTGTCGTTTTCCTCCCTTGTCTTGCTCATTTTCAATGCTTTTCTAGTCAATTACCCGATAGCACATTTGCCAAAGATGTCAGTTTGCTTTGAATTGGCCAAAAGAACACCACAAGCATGGCCATGGGAAAGATTAGCGCATAATTGTAGGGATGGGTGGATAGATTCACACAAAGCCTAGATGGGCTGAGCGCAAAAGCAGAGAGTGTTTGTGCTCGGGGATCGCATCGGCTTGAGGATAGCTCCGAGGTAGTGTCTACTGTCTAGCTGGCGCCCGCCGGCGGCGCAGCGGCGGCGGCCCCGGAGGGGGGTGCGCTCGCAGGCCCGTCGGCATCCCCTCACCTCCCCGTGGTGGGCGTTAGAAACCCCGTAGCCGTGCCAAGCCAGGCACGGTAGGGGGCTAAGAGGGCCGACAGCTCGATCCGCGGGATCAACAACTGTCGGGAAAGCCGTGTACAAAGGGCTTCTTAAAAAAATAATTTCTGTTTATTACCGGCACCAAGATCTCCCGCTCGGGCCGTCCGATATGTTTTTCGCGGTCAGATAATTGTCGTAGATTGGTACATATGTGGTATGTGGCCACATATGTCAACTATGCTTTTTCGGTGAGCCGGTAAAGCGCACGCCTAATACGCGGAAGGACGCGGGTTCGATGCCCGGTGAGGTCGATGATTGTATGTAGGCGTGTCACGGTCCGAGAAGAACCCCCACCTTCCACATTGGTTTCGGAGCCGGGCTGCGGTCCGGGGAGAGTCCGGGGGGGGCCGTGGTAGTGTCGTAGATTGGTACATATGTGGTATGTGGCCACATATGTCAACTATGCTTTTTCGGTGAGCCGGTAAAGCGCACGCCTAATACGCGGAAGGTCGCGGGTTCGATACCCGGTGAGGTCGATGATTGTATGTAGGCGTGTCACGGTCCGAGAAGAACCCCCACCTTCCACATAATACTGAATACAATCCTACCTCGTGGGGGTGGGGCATGTACAACATGAGCGTTTGAAGGCGAGGAGGGTACGGCCGGATCAGCGGAGGGAGGCGGGTGTTGGAGCTGGTAGTGGCCAGCCGGCAAGTAGCGCCAGGAAAGGGCGCTCGCTAGCCGTCGACCAGCCATGTGCCAGTCGACCCTTCCCGGGGGGTGAGGCAAGACAAGGCGCAGGCCGGTGGCCGGTCGCAGGCGGAGGAGCGGCTATGTGAGGCGGCGACGATCCTCATAATCAGCCGCCGCCGGAAAGCCATGTAAAGAGGGCTTTTTAGGAAACTAAACTAATGTCCGTACCCGGCGTCGTTTAGTTGGGAAGCAGCACCAGGGAAGGGCACTCACTAGCGCGCCGCTACGCCGACAACTTACGTCTCCCGGGGGGAGGAGTAAGCTTGGGCGGCAAGGAGGCTAGTCGCGAGGGAAGGAGCGACAAGATATGGCGGCGACGACCCTTTGGGTCGGCGGCGCCGGAAAACCCCGTACGGAGGGTTTTTTGGAATAATTTCCGTGCGCCCGCGGCCCGCCGGATCCGACTACGGTGACCTACCCCCTCCCCCCTCCTCGACACCCACTACCCGGGTAGACGAGACCCTTGCGGGGGGGGGCGGGTGAGCGCGGAGGCCCCAACCTCAACATAGTATGCTAGGTGGACGCACGATCAGAGGGGGGAGGGTACGGTCACATGACGGACTAACAGACAGGTACCCGGGTACCAGACAAAGAAAAAACCGAGGAAATGAGCGGGGAAAATTCAGGCGCGGAGGCAAGAGCGCCATTTTTTTCTATGTTTGTGTGTCTCGGCCCCCCCCACCTGCCCTCGAGGTGACGGGGGACCTCGACAAGGAGGACCGTCGCGTCGGTGGACGCGGCTACGCCCTTGGGACGGGGTTTACGGGATGCGACGGCGGGATCGACGAGCGACCACGCGAGGAGGGGTTTTTGGCCAGCCTTTCCCCTCCTTTCTTCGGCAAGACCAAAGTCACGCGGGAATTAGGCTAGCCCGTCGTCCCTCCCGAACGCCGACATGCCTTGGCCGGTCGGCACCCCGGTTCGGTGAGAGCGGGCCGTGCATCGTGAATAAGGTCGAGCAGCAGTTTTTAGTTTTGCATTTCTCGACAAGTTGATTTATTTTTAGATCTGTTTTCTTGATTACAAAACTATTACGATGTTACTGCTTAGGCGGGGGGGCTGTGGCAATTACTGCGGTTGCTTACAGTTTTTAACTCCCGAGGAACGTCGACACACAGTGTAGCTAGGTGTGTCGATAGGTGCACTTGGTCGAAGAGACCCGGGCCCAACTTGCTAATAAGTCCTGAATGGCGAGGTAGAGTGGCCCGAGAGACAGCAGTCGGTCCAGTTTTCCGGTACATGTTGTGGATAATTTCAATTTGAATTTCATGTTTTCTGTCTAGCTAGAACTTATCGATGATGTTTAATAGTTAGTTGGTCGCGCCAACCTGCGCGTACAAGGTTGGTGTCCTCAAGGTGTGACACGCTACCAATTACGGTAGTATCAAACGCGGGGGCTGCTTTTGCGGACACTTGGCATGTAAGGTCTGCAGACCTCTAGATTTACCAATCTGACAATTAAAAATGATTGATACTACCGGTAGTGCCTATATGCGGTAGCGATAAATGAGAAGCCACCTGCTTGGACCCTTGGAGGCTGATTCATGTCCTCCGCGTGCCCTTAATAATCTTCAGTATTGCTTGAATTTCCTACACTAAGCAGGGCGGGCAAGTCGCTCGGGATCTCATCTTTCGCGGATGGTGGCAAAGTTCATCTAAGAACCGGCCTTAAACTGTGTATATGTAAGAGACAAGCAAGGAGGGAAGCCCTAACTACCCGGCACTTACATGTAAGTCGCCAAGGATGCAAACGAAAGGCGAATTGCAATATACTATATGAATTTGCTAAAATTTGCCCGTGTCTCCCGTAGCGGTATATCATCAGTTCGATTGGATTTGATGTCATAATAAATGGGTTTTGAGATTTTGAAAAAATAAATGGACGGAGTATAGCGCGCGATGGTTTGGATTGGGATTCGTCTTCACCACGATGGAGACATTTGCATTACTTCAATAATGAGAGAGAGAGAGAGAGAGAGAGAGAGAGAGAGAGAGAGAGAGAGAGAGAGAGAGAGAGAGAGAGAGAGAGAGAGAGAGAGAGAGAGAGAGAGAGAGAGAGAGAGAGAGAGAGAGAGAGAGAGAGAGAGAGAGAGAGAGAGAGAGAGAGAGAGAGAGAGAGAGAGAGAGAGAGAGAGAGAGAGAGAGAGAGAAAGAGAGAGAGGGAGAGAGGGAGAGGGAGAGAGAGAGAGAGAGATAGAGAGAGAGAATGAGAGAGAGAGAGAGAGAGAGAGAGAGAGAGAGAGAGAGAGAGAGAGAGAAGAGAGAGAGAGAGAGAGAGAGAGAGAGAGCGAGAGACAGAGAGGGAGGGAAAGGGAGGGAGAGAGAGAGAGAGAGAGAGAGAGAGAGAGAGAGAGAAAGCGATGGAGGGAGAGAGATGAGGGCGTCTGTAGATGCGTGCGTGCGTCTGTGTTTGTGTGTGTGTGTGTGTTTTTGTGTGTTTGTGTGTGTGCATGCGTGTGTGTTTGTGTGCATGCGTGCGTGTGTGTGCATGCGTGTATGTGCATGCGTGTATATGTGAGTGTGTGTGAATGTGTTTGTGTGAGTGTGTTTGTGTGTGTGTGTGTGTGTATGTCATTGGGGAGGGGGGGGCTGTGGCTCATGGACTCGCATCTGGGGTGTCACGAAACACGCCCGATAGCGCATCCTTCTCGCGCCTCGCCACACCTAACACCGTCAGCACAGTACTCTTCGCGACCCGCACCGACTCGTCCAGTTGGATACGGAACGCGGAATCCAGCCCGTGCGAATTCTGCTATGCAATAATCACATACGTAATAGTCCAAATGGCCACGCGCCAAGTCACCCACCACACACCCACAATGACTGCAACCCAACCACACGTAGACTCACCCCTGTGGTCAGAGTAGGTGGCGAAAGGGGAGGCCCATGACGGATGGCTGGGAAATACGAACCGAAACTAATGTCGCGGATGAAGTTACCATCATTAATGAGTATCAGCGAATGGCTCCGTTGGTCAGCGGGCCACCAGGAGGGGGAGGGTGCACCTGGAGGAACGCAGGGTGGGCGCGTCAGTGTGGCTTTGCTGGTAGCGGTAGCTGAAGAACCGTGCAGTGCAATCAGGAAGCACCGCAGGCAAACCGGCATGATGACGTATTACATGACTCACCTGCTGCTGGATTTCTGTGGATACACAATGAGGGATAGGGGTTGGAGCTTGCCCGTGTGACCTTGCATCCTCGCCTTGTCCAGGCCATATGAGTTCCATGTTAGCGGAAAGACGAGGGGGTTATAGTATACATCAGGGGTGATTAACAAGCAGCGCAACGACATGGCTTAGTATGCTTTCAAAGGGAGATGAGTGGAAAGGAGGACCCGCCAAGTCTTTATCGAGAAATATGCTGAGACCACATACTATTAGCGGAGAATGAGCTGCAAGGCGGCAAAACGCCAGGTTAACGTATGGGAACGGGGGGAGAAGAGGTGGCCGGGTGCATATAAAATGGGAAGAGTGCGACAGATGAGAATACTTTGGCGCAGGTAAGGATACGTCAAAATAAGGGGCTGCGCATCCTTCGTTGGGACTTACATTCAAACATAGCAACGAATTGAGCGGTAGCAGAGCAACCTAATGAATCGGAAATACTATGGCAAAGGAAAAATTGGGCGGGGCGAGCATTTGAAAAGAAAAACGGGTGATGGCGTCTTATTGCGACTGGACCTCATGAGTGAGCCGAGCTATAAAGTGGCTTCACGAACATCGAGAAGAGGGCAAGCTAATTTTCACTAGGAGCAGTACTGTGCATTTAACTATTCACACACGCACGCACACACACACACGCACACGCGCGCACACACACACACACACACACACACACACACACACACATATATATGAATTGCGTGCAGTGCAACGAAAAACATTGGAAACTTATCTATATCATGGGATGTGAGTATGACAAAAAGGTGTGTGTGTGTGTGTGTGTGTGTGTGTGTGTGTGTGTGTGTGTGTATGTGTGTATGTGTGTGTGTGTGTGTGTGTGTGTCTCTCTCTCTCTCTCTCTCGATGGTGCTACGGTAATATTCATCTATCAACAGTTGTGAAGAAGCAGGGCTGAAAATAGTATCTAATTCGTTGCATTTGCTGTCAACATTCGTCCGTAAACTCAAGCAATAATTTAATTGGAGCTCCGTAAGTTGTTGCGTCATTTCCAGCCCTTTGCTCCCCTTGGTGGACTGCAAGATAAAGCAATGGCACTGAACACGAGCAAACACACACACACACACACACACACACAGCCACACACACACACACAGGCACGCACGCACACACACACACACACACACACACACACACACACACACACACACACACCCACGCACACACACACACACACACACATACACACACACACACACACACACACACACACACACACGCACCCACCCACACACACACACACACACACACACACACACCACACACACACACGCACGCACGAACACACACACACACACACACACACACACACACACACACACACACACACACACACACACACACACACATTGAAATTGAAATTGTTAACAGCAAGCCGGCAAACTGGACCGGAGGCCATCTATCGGGCCACTCCACCTAGCCATACAGGACTTATGAGCCAGTTGGGCCCGGGTCTTTTCGAGCAGGTATACCTATCGACACACCTAGCTTCATGGTGTGTCGACGTTCCTCGGGAGTTAAAGAACTGTAAGCAATCACAGCAATAATTGCCACAGCCCCCCCGCCTAAGCAGTATCAACGTATTACTTTGTAATCAAAAAAACAGATCTAACGATAGATCCGCTTGTCAAGAAATGCAAAACTAAAGTGCTGCTCGACCTTCACGATGCACGGCCCGCTCCCACCGAACTGGGGTGCCGACCGGCCAAGGCCGGTCGGCGTTCGGGAGGGACGACGGGCCAACCTAATCTAGCTCACGCGTGACTTCGGTCTAGCCGAAGATAGGAGGGGAAAGGCTGGCAGAAAACCCCTCTTCACGTGGTCGCTCGTCGATCCCGCCGCCGCATCCCGTACGCCCCGCCCCAAGGTCGTTGCTGCGTCTACCGACGCGACGGTCCTCCTTGTCGAGGTCCCCCGTCACCTCGAGGGCGGGTGGGGGGGGGGACGAGACACACATACATAGGAAAAATTGGCGCTCCTGCCTCCGCGCCTTGATTTTTCCCGCTCATTTCCTCGGTATTTCTCTGTTTCGAACCCGTGTACCTATCAGATAGCCCGACCTGCGCCCGTACCTTCCCCCCTCTGATCGCGCGTCCACCGAGCAGCCTTTATTGAGCGGGGGCCTCCGCGCCCACCCGGGCCCACACTCAACCCCGCCCGAGGTATTAGCAACTCCTCCCGACGCACCTCGCCAGCTAGCCGAGTCTTCTCTCCTCCTTCGGGGGCTGAGAAGAGAAAATAACTAGGCTGCAGACGGTGTCCGGCTGGCTCTTCTGCCCCCGAGCCAGATTTTTTCCTATCCCATGTCCTTGTTCCATCTGTTTCCAACACCTATCTGATCGCGTTGTGGCCTTCCTTACCCCCCCCCCCCCCTCCCCCCCGGTGATTTACGTTGTTAGGGGGCCACCTTTGTGAGCAATGTGCCGTTACGATAACCCTAGGCACACTGCATGAGGCAGCCTATCGATAGCCCGGTACCGACTAGGGGAGGGTTGGTAGATGACATGGATCGAGTCGCCGGTCCTCAAAAGATGGTGGGCACGGGAATGTTTTCCAACAACCCCCGTACCGGGACTTTCCGGCGGCGGGTGATCCTAGGGACCGCCGCCGCCAGACCGTGCCGCTCCTCCGGGTGCGACCCTCCTCCGTCATGCGTTGCATCAGGCCTCGCCCCCAGGGAGACTTGAAGCTCTCGCAGGGCTGGCTACAACTAGCGAGCGCCGTGCCCCCGCGCTGCTTCCCAGCTGTCCGCTGCCAGCTCCAACACCCTCGTCCCTCCGCCGATCCGTCCGTACCCTTCTTCGCTAAAAGTATTTCGCAAACGCCGCCCCCGCCCCTTCGTCGGGAGAGTATCTGCGAGTATTTAGTCGCGGAAAAGACATATCGGAATGGCCGAGCGGGAGATCCTTGTGCTCGTGTACGGATATTATGTTTTTCCAAAACCCTCCGTACCGGGCTTCCCGACAGCTACTGATCTTGCGGATCGCAGCTGTCGGTACCTCGTTTAGCCCCCTACCGAGCCAGGCCTGGCACGGCTACAAGGGTACCAGCGCCCACCGCGTGGAGGTAGAGGTAGGTGCCGACATGCCTGCGAGCGCACCTCCCTACCGGGCCGCGGCCGCTGCGCCGCCGGCGGGCGCCGCCCTAAAGTAATTACAACTGCGGGTGTACCCTCACTTGGAAAGGGCGGAATGCAACTAATAGCGAGAATATATTAGGCTTGCTGCTGACTAATTCTACCGCATTAGGAATGTACTCGCCACAATAGCCTAGTCATCAAGTATGGACATGCGAACACGTAGGAGCATGTGTATTTAAGGCTTTTGCAAGCAAAACATGGTCGTAGTAGTTAAACATTAATTGAAAAGCCAAAATTAGTGCCCTTTCAATTTGCATGGAGTTCCGTACATCGCCTCTTCGTAAGGTTATTCTTTAACAAGCCAACAACCGCTCGAGACATGTGCACGCAATAGACGCAAATTGGAGTGAGAGCGTCATATTCTTGGCCAACTACCGATGGACGTGGTGCCATATGATAATACTTTTCATGAGAACGGCAGCGCGGAAGGATTTTCGATGCTCCATATTCAAGGTTTGTGCACCATGGTGCTGTTGGTAATGGAACATATGAAA
>JAPMLY010002886.1:0-26127 GCA_026401115.1 Tetraselmis chui | reverse complement strand
ATAGTGTATCCCGCGGGATACGCAAGATTAGCATCACTTTTGCTACAGAAGGGGACCTCCGAAGGAGGGACCGAGGGGCATCTTGGGGGTTCTCCTCTAGTTTGTAGGTACGGATACGGATTTTATTTCTCATAGCCACTTCCTTCTTTCCAATTCTCTATCGATATGGCGGGCAATGTTTTTTTTGCCAGACTTCTCTATCCCCTTGATATCGATACCAAATTGCTTAGCCAAGTTCATAAGTTCCTTTGTATCGATCCGGGACTTGGCGAATTGTTGCTGCAAAGAACGCCCCCAGTCCGCGAAGGTCTCTCCACCCGAGGGTACACCCGACGAAGTCGAGGGTTCACCCGACGAAGTTGATGGTCGTTGGTCCCATGTCCTCGGGTTTGTGGCCTCCATCGCGGGGGGCTCGGCCGCTGGTATGGAATGTGGCAGCTCTCTTTTGACGTGGGTAATAGGTTCTCTCGCGTGTTGAAAAGGGTCGTGTTGTTGCAAACTGGGTGCTATCGTGCTGTTGAATAATAATCGGGGGCGGCCTCGGTGGCGGCGGGGGTGGCGCGGAAATCCCCATGGTCCATCCCCGGGTGAAAGGCTCCGATTGAGTTTCCGGCGTGGGTCCGCCATTTGAGACGGTTTGTACGACGTTCACCCGCACGTTTTGGTTGCGGTTAACAAATCGCCTGCGAGGTCTTGGGGGAGGTGGTTGCTTGCGCGTCGTTTTCTTACCCGCCGTCGGTTTCGAGGTTTTGGTTTTCCGTCGCGGCATCGTGTTTACCTATACGATCGAAATTCTTATAAAGGTCCCCGGTGCCAGTGTCCCCACTACCGGTCACTCGCGGTTATCGGAGCAATTTCGTCGGGACCCTCGCCGAGGCACCGGTCACCCCGCGATTATCGGGGACAATCAAATGGTGTATAATAAATTACTTGCGCGAACTATCGGTCATCCACGGTTATCGGGGACAATCAAACGGGTATATCAACCGGTAGCGATTATGGCGTATTTTTTACCGGTCAATTACCGGTTAATTTTAAATTTAAATTACTCATAGGTAATCAAACGGTGTATTGAAGCGGTAGCGATTATGGTGTATTTTTTACCGGTCATTTACCGGTTAATTTTAAATTTAAATTACTCGTAGGTAATCAAACGGCGTATTGAAGCGGTAGCGATTATGGTGTTGATTTTTACCGGTTAAATACCGGTTAATTTTAAATTTAAATTACTCGTAAATAATCAACCGGTGTATTGAAGCGGTAGCGATTATGGCGTCAGTTTTTACCGGTTAATTACCGTTTAAATTTGTGGGGTATAATTGGGGTATACGGTTTTTTGTAATTTTTGAAATAAATTTATTTCAGTTTTGACATGTCAGATATATATATATATATATTTATGGAATTGTAGTATAATTGTAGTATAATTGTAGTATAATTGTCATTCATTTTTGTCCTATATCCAAAAGTGACCTTTTGTAATCACTCGTGACTCTTAGCAGCTGCCGTCATGTGCTAAGAGTCACGCGTGTTGATTACGAGACTTTTCTGTCATTTTCGCGAAATATATGAAATTTCTTACAATTTCAAAAGTGACAAGCCCCAGCTGATAACCCAGCTGAATCCTGATAATAAACCCTTCACAATTACAGCAGTACAATTTAGGTTTTTACTAATTAGGGTTTTTCATATACTTAGGGTTTCACACTGGAGACGAAAGGGGGGGGATGGGAGGGGGGGGGAAGATGAGGGGCATAACATGTGGTACAGGTACAGCAACTTCATCGCGATGGTACCGCATACCGTACGGTACCCGTACTGTGTTGGAAAATGACGTGTATAATCGCAGCACACTTCATGAATAATAAAATTGCAGTATTCTCGCGCGGTATTTCACGATGATCGCTTGTTCCCGCTTGTTCCCGCGCTTGTTCCCAATTTTGAATCGCAACTTGGGAACACCTTTTCACGACATTCCTACGTCATTTTGAATCGCACTTCCAGTTTTCAACATAGTTGTTCCCATGTTCCCAAGATTTTCCATAAATTCGACGATAACGAAATCGAAGTCGGGGTAATAACCGCGTGCGGTCTTTTCAAAAGTGTTTTGAAAACTTGTAGAGCCGGGAACACCGGGAACACCGGGAACACCGGGAACGCTTTTCTCGCGCGACGGTGGGCGTGACTCCCCGCAGTACTTTAGCAGAACATACCGTGACTCTCAAACGCACGCAGTCACGTGATCACGCAGCACGAGAACGATAGTAGTTTAGTGTAGAACATACCGTGACTCTCAAACGCACCCGCGACAGTACTTTAGCAGAACATACCGTGACTCTCAAACGCACCACTACTACTCAAGTGCCCATCTTGCATTGCGATCCATCGAACGGCGACACGCCCTCCTTGATCTCAGCCCAACAACACCCACTTTCCGGCGGATACATGTTCACCGGATACTTGTGTGTTTGTGAACAAGCGATAGTGTTTATAGTTGCCGGGGCTTGTCAAATATGTTTCGAATACGTACACCTCACCCGTTTGACTGGAGTCCAAATCCTCACGGTATAGAGGGTTTGACGCTTTCTCGCTTTCTGTGATTGTGGTGTATGATATGCTATTGTATTCTCCTAGAGTTTCCCATGAACCATCAATGCCCTCATTGCTTCCTTGAACCTCAAATGTTAAGAGTAAGTTGCTCCAATACATCCACAGAAAGTTCGACCAAAGCCGGAATCCGACTACCCTCTTTGCCTCGGGAAGCTCGATGGCCAACCAATGTGGTTTTGGATCGCTTGCCGAAGCCCATCCTCCCGACGCCGAATCATTGCTTCGGTTAAATGCCCGCCATCCGGATTGGTCAGTACTCCATGCGGATGACCACGTCACTACACGCCCTTGGTCGTTAGCAGAGGATAATGCGGGCACTATGTTTTGTAATAACGACACGGTGTAATCATACCTTGTCGATGAGCCCCCCCCACCGTTATATTGTCGCACCGTGTTGACAAGCAATCCATTTCTGCGAATCAAAATGCCGGGGATTTGATCATCGGGTCCCCATCGAATCGTGAACGTTGGGTTTGTGGCGCCCGTGTAATCTATCACGCTCCATAGTCGTGTGCCCAATACAGCTTCCGGGAAATTGATATTTTGTATGGGCAAAACTTCCCCACCGAGGTACCGCGCGGCATCTCGGCCTATGAACATGTCCCCGAGCTTCCAGTTGCTTGCCGCCTCGATGTTTCCACTTGTCACGGGGAATGTACAAGTAAGGCGAGAAGCCCCCGGGCCCAACGTCGTATTCGTCGTTTCCTCATCCACAAAGAACTCCCAAATTGTGGGCTCGGGGATCGTGTAGGTTACAATGTTGAGAAAGGACGTGTTTTCGGAGCCGCCGTTTGCGGTTTCAGTGTACACGGGGATCCCGTTACGACGAATCTCTATACCCGGCGTGTTCTCGGGAAGCGCCCACGTGGCGATGAAGGTGGGGGCGCGTGTGTTCCCCACATCAGTTATGGTCCATAAGTGTGTCCCGACACGACTCAACCCCGGTATTACGACGGCGTCGAGGTTCCCGCTGTCAAGTACATACGACTCAGGGCTGCTTTCGTCATCGTTCTCGACCCTCCACATGCCGTTCATATCAAGGTTTGTCTCCGTTGCGTCGAATGAAGCGTAGAGCCGGAACACGCCCGCTCCGGCAGCGCCGTTGTTCGCTGGTGGCACCGCGACGTAGAAATCCCATATTGCAATATTGGGCATTGCATAGGTAATCGTGTACTGCTCGGGCAAACTACTGTCCCCTTGGTTTTGCAAGTATGTGTACAATGGTATCCCGTTCCTTTTGATTTGAATTCCAGCAGTGTGCTTGGAACGATGCCACTGAATATTAAACACAGGCGATAAGCTCCCGCTATGATCGCTTATGGACCACATACGCCAACCAACCGTGTTATTGACCGAATAAAGAGTTGACGCCTGCGAAGAAGCATCACTAGCGGTTGTCAAGTCTTCTGGAGTAGGGAGCCTTGTGTTTTGAGAATAGAGAAGCCACCCCGCGGGTAGTTCAAGATTGGTCGGTGTCACTCCGAATGAACTTGAGACCGTGTACAAAAATATCCACACGTCGCTACTTGGGACAGCTACACTAAATTCCCACACCGTGGGCGGCTTCGGCTCCGTGAGTATCGACCCGATGGCCGTTATCGGCGACGAGTTCCCCGCCACGTCGAGGGCTTGCACCCAAAACTAGTACCGCGTCTCCGGGAGCAAGGTGTCCCTCACAACATTTGCCGAGCCCGACGGTGCCCCCTCAATGAAGTACGACGTGATGTCCTCGTACTCTCCGTCGGGGATCTCGTACTCCGTGTTGTGGTACAGTCTGACTTCGCCGATACCGCTAGCCATTTTATATTCTTGGAGAGCAATAATACGGATGCGTCATGATAGCCAACTTGTTGATCAAGATGATCCAAGCGATTGGCATAGGGACTTGGTTGATGAGACACTTGAAAAGCCAACAAAGTCAAAACCAGCTGCAAGAAGAGCTAAACGAGGCAAGGGAGGAGGCCAACATGTGGAAGAGGAAGTGGATAGCCGAGGTGACGGAGGAGGGCGAAAGGAGAGGGAGGAGGACCCTCATGAGGAGCCCCTCCGGGCATTTATGGAGTCGGACTTCTTCAAACAAGGACGATGGAAGCTCGCCGCCCCCGACGCCGTAGAGTACGAGCCCGCGCCTCCGAGTCCAAAGCCCAGGGCAAAGCCCCGGGCCAAAGCGAAGCCACGGGCGAAACCCGCGAGAGTGCCGCCCCCTATCGTAGAAGAGGAGGAGGATGGGCCATATGAGGAGCCACCCGGCTTGTCAAGCAGCTTCTACGACACCATGATCATCGTGTGATGCACCTCCAGTGGGCGTAACCTGTTAACCTCTATAACCTCTCAGAGGTTTTTGAAAATCCCAGACAATGTAATTTAAAACTTTCAAAAATTTCTCTAAGACTTTTCTGCAATTTTAAAATTCATGCAACTAGGTTAATCAGGTTAATACTTTAGAATTTTAAAAGTAGTATATAGTCCTTAGTACGTGATTGCTACGTGAATTTCGAAAAGCACGTGAATTTTTTCAACGAGTAACATGATTTGAAACATGTTAATGGGAGGTCACCGAGGTTAATCGAAGTGCAATCGAGGGACAATCGTGTGAGGTAGTAACTAAAGAGCTGTGATGCACATAGACCGAAAGTCCAAGATTGCCATGACGCCGCCGCGATTCAAGTGCGACGCGTGCATTAGCGCCCAAATCGAGTACCCGCTCCCCAGCCGCTCCTACTTCATGACGCTCATCGGGAGCGCGGGCAGCGGCAAGACCTCCCTCATGGTCAACATGCTCCGCAGCCCGCAGTGCTACAAGAAGGCGTACCACCACGTCCACCTCGTGATCCCCCCGCACTCCCTCGCGTCATTGGACATGAAAATGTTCAAGAAGCACGACAAGTGCTACGACGAGCTCGACTTTGCCACGCTCGACAAGATCCATGAAAAGGCCATGGCGGCCTCCGACGAGAATGAGTTTAGCCTCCTCGTAATAGATGACCAAACCGCGGCGCTCAAAGACCGGGACGTGCAGAGGCTCATGAAGCTCCTCATTTACAACCGACGCCACTTGCGCCTCAGCATCATCATGCTTGTGCAATCGTACAACGCCATCCCGCTCCCGGTCCGAAAGACCATCAGCCACTTTGCCATGCTGAGGCCGCGCAACAAGAAGGAGTACGAGGCCATTTTGAAGGAGCTCATCTTCCTTGACCCGCAGACCGCCGACGACATGATGCGCTTCATTTTCAGGGACCGCTACGACTTCATGTTCTGCGATGTCGAGAAATCACTATTCTTCAGGAATTTTGACCGTATTAAACTAAATGCCGAGGAAGACCACTTCGAAAGCCAAGACCAAGAAGCCAACCAAAAAGGCGGCGGCGGCCCGTAAGCCCAAGTCCACCAATAAGAGCAAGTCGTCGTCGCAGAGGGTCTCTCAGAACGTCAATGTGCGTGTTACCGGCGGCCGAGGGGGCGTCGGGGGTGGGGGCGGAGCAGGAGGCGGAGGGGGCGCCGGCGGCGCGGCAGGCAGCTCGTCGATGATGCCCCACAGCTTTGCCACCTACTCCATGGGCCACCCGGTACGCATTACACAACTTCCCGATGGCTCTATGATCCCGAGCGATTTCGGCGGGAGGACCACTCAAGCCCCCGTCACGCGCCCCGCGTCCACGCAAACGCTCGTCCGCGACCACACTGCGCAAATGAAGTTGGAAAGCCGCGGGACTAGCATGATTCCCGAACCAGGGTCGGGCGCGTTGGTCCCCGTTGAAAATATGCGATCTCCCATTCAAAATCAACAGCCACCGATCGTAGAGAGCGTTGCCACGTCGATGCCCTGGCGGGGTGCGCCCCCCCTCGGCGCTCCATCGCAGAGCCCGGCCCGGGGCGCAGAGAGTCCGGCCATGGAGCCTATGCGCCTTGATGATCATCACCCCTTGCGCTTAGAAGCCGGGCATCAAACGGGCGTGGCTATTCAGCCTCGCACAAGGAGTTCCGGGAGCAGCATTAGCGACCGGAGCAGCGCGGCGGAGTTTGGGAGTCGCGTGCCTCGGGTGACCATGTTCCGCGAGATGAAGAGCCCGCTTGGACCGGCGCACTCGGGCGATCAAACGCATTTTAACCCGAAGGGGGTGTTTCCGTCGACTAGCCAAGGGCCGCCGAGTACTCAAAGGGCGACTGGCCGAGGGCTAATCTGGGATTTGGAGCGGCTGGAATTTCAGGGCTACACAAGCGGCATGAGAAACATGCCGGGCACTACGAGGAACCCCGCGGGACTCGTAGCAAGCGCCCCCACGGCATTCCTCCGCAAAAACTTGGCGATGGCCAAAGCGGAGGACCGCGAGCGTGTGAGGAAAGGGAAGGCGCCGGCGGCCCAACTCATGGAGAGATCGTCTTCGACCACTACCTCTTCTATGCCGTCCAATGCCCGCTTCCGCCCCCGTCGGGGCACCGTGTTTGCCGAAGGCGCCTCTTCCGCCGGCCCGTCAAAACCGCGAGCCCGTCGTGGCGCAAAAAATTGAATGGAAGGTAATTTTGTCTTCAGACCGTAAACGACGACAAATGACATTCTTTGGCAAGCTCGGGCACGCTGCAAGGTACATCGGGAGTAAAATTGCGGGACCGGTCTCATATTTGGGGCACAAGGTGGGCACCGCCCTTCTCACCGCTGCGCCGGCTGCGGCATTCATCAACCCTGCGCTTGGCGCGGGATTCGCGGGGGCTGGGGCGATTGCACAAGGGATTGGGGCCATCGGAGATGTTGGAAAAAGCTTGCTGAGCGGCAATGCGGGGAAAACTGAGTTGGACAGGGGCAAAGCGGGCGTTGGGCAGATCAAAGGAGGGGTAGCGGGTCTCCGGTCGGCTTATAAAAGCTACAAGTCCAAGTCGGGGCTTGAAAAAGGCTAATTCTGCGCCCCTAGCCGGGCGCCCCGGGCCTATCTTCGATGGAGCCCATTGAAAATAGCGTCGAGGGGGGACGCAACCCCCCAAGGGGCGCAAAAATAATCTGATTCCTATTTAAAACATGTCCGTCAGCGATTCCCTCGTATTTAAGCCCAAACCCGCCTCTATTTCCGGCACCACCCACCGTCAGAGCGTGCCTTCCTACAATGGCACGACCTTCTCGGGCCACCAGTCCATCCTGCTCAACATCCCGTGCGGCCGTCGGGGCCACTACCTCAACACGCGCATGTCATACCTTCGCTTCAAAGTGGTAAACACGTCAGCTGGCGGCGACCTCCATCCCGACTACACCGCCGCGTCCTTCATCCAGTCCATGTCGCTCTATCACGGCTCCAATCTGCTTGAGCAAATCCACGAATACAACGCGTTGTACCACATGATGTACGACCTTCAAGCCGATACGGAAACCCATACAAGGGCCGGAAACATCTTACATGGCTCGTCGAGCGATACTGCCCGCTCTGGTACAAAGATCGAGAAAGGCGGGAGTTTCTCCGCATAGTATTGCATCCCCATTCTGTCGGGGATCATTGGGCCTCTGCAGTCCAAGTACCTGCCCACCGGCATCATGACGGGCGGGGACCTCCGACTTGAGCTCACGCTCGCGGACCTACGAAGCGCGGGCGTTGTGAGCCCAAGCCCTAATGCCGCAAGCTGGGAGATAACCGATGTCGAGCTAGAATTGGAGTACGTCGAGGTGTCCTTCGAGGTCGACCGCATGATCCAGCAGGCAAATCCCCGCTACGTGATTTCCTTTGAGTCCTTCGCAAACTACACCAACACTATTGCGGTGGGCGAGTCGCGCTTGAACAAGCTCATCCCCGCTCGGTTCTCCTCGCTGAAAACGTTGTACACCATGTTTCGACCGGCTGCGGACATCACCGACGCGCACAAGAAGTCCGTCTCTAATCGTGTGAACCCGCAGCTCAGGAATTGGTACTACCAAGTGAGCGGCGAAAACATCCCGGCCACCCCGGTTCGCGAAAACGTCGAGTCATTTGCGGAGCTTCAAAAGGCACAACATCTGCTCGGGAGCGTCAATATTGCTGGGCTCATCGAACGCGCCACGTACTACAACACGGATAGCAGCGGGCAGTGCAGTTTTGCCATCGGACAGAATCTAGAGACGCTGAGCCACAAGAGCACGCTCACGGAGAGCGGCAAGAACACGCTAAACACGAACTGCTATCTCCTCGGCGACTGCACGCCCGCCGCCGCGCTCCAGATGTCCACCTTTGCGCACTTCGACGCCGTCATGGTCATCGAGAACGGTGTTGCCACTTCCGCGTTCTAATGTGCCCTTGGCCGGGCACACTGGCCTATCTACGATGGTCGCTTATTGTACCTTTAAAATGTGACTTCGCAATAAATGACTGTCCATCGCATATTTGTGAGCTCCGAAGAGAGAATCAGTGGCCATCGTGGTGATTTCATAGTCGACACCGCAAAGGAGTTTGCGCGGTTCGAGGGGCGGCGTGTGATGTGCGCCGTGGAATTTTGCGATGTCGTCCGATACACCTCCGAGGGCGATGGATACGTCAAGAATAACAACAACCCGTCGGGGCTACTCCTCGAGTGCCCGGACATGGTGGCCTCAAACTCCTATCAAACGTGGGACGGCGCCACATCGTGCGCCCTCACAATGCTCCAAAATTATGCAACCGCGGGCATCTATGGCCTTGCGCACGACATGCCATATTGTCGCAGGTCACACATGGGAATCGTTGTGGACTACGACTACGTCAAGCGTCTTGGGAGCATGCGCTTTCGGCTTCGAAGGTGCGCAACGGCACACGACGAAGAAGATTTCCAAGTGGTCGGCCCGTCAGACAGCTTGGAGGCATGGGCCTTCCAGTTGGTATTCTGGGAGCCATGCGGATGCACGCTCAAGTCCCCCTTCTCCTACGACTTCTTTCGAGTGTGGTTGTCCAGCAAGAACGGCACCGGCTCCATCGTGGACTGTCGCATACCGGTCCTTCTCAATTCAAGCCGCAGCGTGGACGTGTCGGACGGCAAGTGGATGGTGGCGCTAGAATTCCATACTCCAATACGATGCGAGAAGTTGGAGGAAGACCAGCCAAACTCCATAGTTGTCGCGTGCCCCACGCTTGTTGACAGCGAAGACCCCCATGTGCTGGGGCACCTCGGGAAAACGTATCGAACGGGCGAGGAGTCGATGTTTGGCCAAAAGTATAGCATCAAACCGGGCTCCCGTGACGTTTTGGGCCACGAGCTGAGAGTGCCCATCGACTCGATCACCGACATCCATTTGCAGCTCCGGACCGCTGTGGACTTGGCGTTGGTATCCGACCCGCAGAACTACGAGCCGCACTACGTCGTGTCGCTTGTGTTTTTTCGAACCGTTTAATCAATACAGACGATGAAGCGTGCTTTTCTGAGCTCCTCAGGCTCGTCGGACACAAGCGACGTGCAAGCCGCTTTCAACGGTGGCCTCATGTCCACGCATGTGTCGGGGGAAACGGAGGTATTCTTCGAGAACATCTCGTCGCTCTTCAGGACCGCGGGAGAGCGGATGGGGAGAAGCTTGCTCGAGGATGAGCTACCATTCGACACCAATGCGCCAATTGTTAACGGGTTCAATCTTTCGGCGGGACCGCAAGCCGACACGCAGGTGGTCATCTCGTTCACTATTAACGACACAATATAGTGTGAATGATTCATAATACGGCAAAAGCATGTGAGCGGCTCGCGTGGATACCACCATTCTTGCCCCCGAATTCTCCGAGTTCCCCACCTCCCACTTGAATGAAAACTTGTATCACGGATTTGTGCTCGGCGGCTACGACGCATTAGGGGACCGGCTGCTGTTGGACCACATCGGCTACCCCGTGAAAAGCTTGGCGCCGTTCAGTCAGCTCAACGTGCGGTTCCCGGAGCTAGAAGCCGACGCGACGGGCGTTTCACAGTGGTCAGGAACCCTCCTATTGCGCGCTGGGGGGTTGCAGTAAATCATCTAGCAAGGGCTGTGGGATCTGGTAGGTCTCCGAGCGGTTGGCGCTGCGGGCAAAGCCGGGCCTCGAGCCGCCCTGCGCGCACGCAAAGTGGGTCCCGTGCTGTCGCTTGTGGTCGCAAGGGTTGCTCGTGCAATGCTGCAACACAAGGCCCTCGCGATTGGTCCATATGTTGGTCGCTTTCTTGTAATCCCGGCCATACTTGCAGTACGAGCACGTGTGAATATAGCGCGAGAGCGGCTGCATTATCTCGCGTGTCTTTAGAAGCCCGGTTGCCGGGTTTTCGATGAACCACAGCCGGGGCTCGTAGTACGCAATGATCTCCAAGCACCTTGCCACAATTGAGTCAGCGTGCTCCAGCCGACGGGCTCCACGCGCCTTTGCGCGGGAGTACTCCGTGCACGGAGGGCTTGCCCACACGATGTCAAAATACTTTGTCGGGTAGCTCCGCTGATAGTCCCAATCCCGCACGTCCATCTGGACTTGGGCTCCAAACTTCGCCTCGGTATCCACGCCCACGTACTCGTAGTTCCCGGGGCCGTATATTCGCTCGAGCGCCTTGCGAACGCTGCCGGTACCGCAGCACAGATCCAAGACTCTCACCATTACCGCCTTTCCATTGTGTGCGAAAATTGCACCGGGCGTCTAACGTAAGCAGACAATTATCAGACTGTAAGATATACAGCAGCTACTCAATCGCCACCATGCCTCCTCGTGTCGACCCAGCCATTAGAAAGCGCCGAGGCGCTCAGAAGCGCCATTACGAGAGCAATGCGGACAGGATCAACAAGGTGCGCTTCTTGAAGCGTATCGCCAATGGGTCCGTCTCTCGGATGCAGACGTACACGCTCAAGAAATACAAGATGACCCCCGAAGATTTCAACAACATTCGAAAGTGCAACGGGCTCTCACCTCTCCCGGCTCCCTACGATTTTGAGGCCCCTTGCTCCGTCCAAGAGGCGCCGGTCGAAGAGGCTCCGGCCGCCGCCGGAACTGCGCGTGGACAGGCGGGGCGCGGTGGAGGGCGTGGACGTGGGGGTCGCGGTGGAGGGCGCGGTGGAGGACGCGGGGCCACCCCCAGAAGCGAGGGGCGCGTGACTCGGTCCTCGACAAGGCATCAGGCGCAGGAGCAACAGCAGGAGCAGCAAGAGGAGCAGCAAGAGGAGCAGCCGGCACCGAGCGTTCCCGCAACGCCGCCCTTGCCATCGGTCGAGGAGCTTGCAAAGAAAATCCTTACTTTGGAGGGAAAGCCGCAGATTGACGCCAACGGAAAACCCACTGGCAGGACAATATCTAAGAGTACTGCCAAACAATACTCGTTGAATTTTAAGAAGCTCGTTACCGCACTCGGTTGCGACAAGGCCGAGGACCTAGGTGCGTGTTTACGAAAGACCGACCTCTTTGCCGACTACATCGATGAGACGTATCCTAATAGCAACACGGCCAAGTCCAACTACAACAGTCTCGTCGCTCCCGCCAAGTACATCCCCGAGCTCAAAGCCGCCTACGGCTCCACCATCGAGCTACTCCGCGAGCGCATGCTCTATCATATCAAGAAGGCGGAGACGGAGGCCATCGAGGCAACGGGCTCCCAAAAGGTGGAGAGCTTGGCCAGCATCAAGAAGCGCATTACGGGCGTGAAGAGGAAATTTGGGGAAACCTCACCGGAGTACGTCGCGGCGGTTCTGCAGACGTCGCTCAAGGGCCTGCGAGGCGAGCTCGCGACCGTGAAAGTGGTTGGATCGGTGAAGGAAATGGACAAGTATCCCAATGCGTACTATCACGCCGCGGGGAAGATGCGAATCAAGGAGTTCAAGACCAAGCAGATTTACGAACCGTACCTCTTCACCCTCAAGAAGACGGAGCGCCCTTACAAGGTGCTCGACAAGTGGGTCAAGGCCAAGAAGCCCAAGTACCTTTTGGGCAACAACAAGGAGACCACGGGGAAAATCCTTAGGAGGGCCCTCGGTGTCGGCGTGCTCGACATCCGCCACAGCATGATCAGCGAATTGGTCAACACGGGCGACAACGCGGGCACGGAGGCCAGGTTGAGGGAGATTGCGCCCATGTTCAAGCACAACTGGACGATGACCACGCGCTACTATCGCAACACGGGCACGGAAGAGGACGTCGACGAGGAGGACCGCTAGCTGGGGGGTCTTGCATTTAGGCTTAATGTACACAAAATGTCATGCCGGCATGACAAAACTAGTAGCTACATATACATTGTGAAATCTTGCTCGAGCCGGTCACGCACCTTCACAGTGGTAGAAGCCACCGTAAACACATTAGAAGCGATCGTAACACGCAGTGTAACTTTGACGTTCAGTATTTCGTCTAACGGGCCTGTCGACAATCCAAATGCGGGAAACGATTCGTTTACTGTTAGTTCGGTTCCGGTCATATCAAATCCTAGGGTTGTGGTGCTTCTTCCCCTTAAAAACATAAAGCCAGTCGTTTTGCGACAAGAAAAGGTGAGCTTGACTTCCGTAATAAGGTCCGTGTGATTTTGCAGAGAGGCTGGAAAAATAAAATGCAAGGCCCTCACCTGACCAACCGTCAGCATTTTGGAGTTATTGTCCTCGCTGTAGATGACCCTGAACGGAATCTCCTCCTCACTCATCTCGGCCGCTAGGATGTTGATGATATGGCCCGCTTGTGTAGATAACGTGTCAATTTGCGACAAAAGGTCATGTTTCTGGGCGTCCACATACGACCTCGTGTCCGTTTCGGTGTCATCCACGTATTTTTTAGTAGCAGCATCGGTGTCACTTGTCGGGGCGCCTACCCCTCGGATACGCGATCCACTGAAGTAAGCATAGCTGTTTACAGTCAGGCTTAAGGTATAAATGTGCCTCCACGGCAAGGACACACTTCCTATGGTGAATTGGGAGGCATTCGGAATGAGATTACTTCCTACGCTTACCGTAGTTGTGTCGCCACTAAATGTGTTCGTCCAGTCCGGTCTTCCTCTGATGTCGCTCCAATCCGACCACATCGCATTCGCTGCGACGTATTCGCGCATAAATTGTAACGGTACTGCCTCATCGTCGTCGTACGGTGATTCAGAAACCCGCACCCGCTGAAAATATCCGTAAACAAAACGTTTGTTCTCACGTCCAATGCTGTAAAGACCGGCCGGAATGATCGAATCACTCACCACTATATCATAATTTGAGGGGTTTTCCGGGTCAACATTATTGTCATACGATATTTTGTCGACCCACGCCGGTTTATCGGCGATCCCGCTCCATGACGATGTACCTTGTGCGTTTTCAGTGACGTAGGACCGAAGGAATTCATATGTGATAGCTTCGTCGTCATAGTACGGATCGTTTCCCGACAAGCGCACACGCTCGAAATAGCCGAATAAAAATCGTCGGAGGTCTTGCCCCAGATTATACGTCGAGTTCGACACCGGTGTCAAGGAGTCATGCAATACGATGTCATAATTAGAGGTCTGTACTGGATCCATGTATTGTCCGATGTTGTCGTACGAAATCTTAGCCAAAAACTCAGGCTTGTCTGTCAAACCGCTCCATGACGTTGTGCCCGATCCTACGGCATCGTCAACATACCCTTTCGTTGCAGCATCGTAGTAACCTACCGGGGCTGCGACGTTCGTGACGATATTGTTGCCCGCGTCGATTCCCTTGTCAGCATATATTTCCTCCGCGTAAAAGCGCCGCCACCGGGCGTATGGGTCGCCAAGGTCATACACGCCTTGGCCGTTCGGAGCGAAGTCGCCACATTTGAAGCGGTTTGAGCCTATTGTCAACATGTCCGTCGTGCCACCTAGTGAGATGTAGTTCGTCCATGAGGGCCGACCTTGAAGGTCCAGCCACGTCGCATGCCCTGGCTTATCGGTGAGATCGTTCTACGAGCCACTAAAGAATGTTAGCTTGCCCGTGATGGTATTCCATGCGTGCGTGTGACTTATCGGGGCAAACCCAGTGTGCGTATGCGTAGTCAGGGCGTACTCACTGTGAGAGTGGTTGGTTGGGGCGAACCCAGTGTGCGTGTGACTTATCGGGGCGTACTCACTGTGCGAGTGGTTGGTCGGGGCAAACCCAGTGTGCGTATGCGTAGTCAGGGCGTACTCACTGTGCGAGTGGTTGGTCGGGGCGAACCCAGTGTGCGTGTGTGAAATAGGAGCGTAGGCGTCGTCGTGCGTGTGGTTGGTCGGGGCGAACCCAGTGTGCGTATGCGTAGTCAAGGCATAGTCATCGTGCGTGTGTGCAATAGGAGCGTAGTCATCGTGCGTGTGTGCAATAGGAGCGTAGGCGTCGTCGTGCGTGTGCGTAGTCAAGGCGTACTGGTTGTGTGTGTGTGTGTGACAGTGGCGTACTCCGCGTGCGTGTGTCCAGTCGAGGCGTACTCGTTGTGTGTATGATTTTCAAGTGCATAATCATTTCCAGCGGCTAGAAGTTGTACCTCGACAATTTCCTCGATGTCGGGCCTGTCTGTCAAGTCGTTGTACGAGCCGCTGAAAAAAGTGGGCTTGCCCGTGACAGTATCCCATGCGTGCGTGTGTGCGATAGGAGCGTAGGCGTCGTCGTGCGTATGCGTAGTCAAGGCGTAGTCGTCGTGCGTATGCGTAGTCAAGGCGTAGTCGTCGTGCGTATGCGTAGTCAAGGCGTAGTCGTCGTGCGTATGTGCAATAGGAGCGTAGGCGTCATCGTGCGTATGCATAGTCAAGGCGTAGTCGTCGTGCGTGTGTTCAACCGGGGCGTAGTCTTCGTGCGTGTGTGCAATAGGAGCGTAGGCGTCATCGTGTGCGTGTTCAACCGGGGCGTAGTCATCGTGCGTGTGTGCGATAGGGGCGTAGGCGTCATCGTGCGTATGCGTAGTCAGGGCGTAGTCGTCGTGCGTATGCGTAGTCAAGGCGTAGTCGTCGTGCGTGTGTGCAATAGGGGCGTAGGCGTCATCGTGTGCGTGTTCAACCGGGGCGTAGTCATCGTGCGTGTGTGCAATAGGGGCGTAGGCGTCATCGTGTGCGTGTTCAACCGGGGCGTAGGCGTCATCGTGCGTATGCGTAGTCAAGGCGTAGTCGTCGTGCGTATGCGTAGTCAAGGCGTAGTCGTCGTGCGTGTGTGCAATAGGGGCGTAGGCGTCATCGTGTGCGTGTTCAACCGGGGCGTAGTCATCGTGTGCGTGTTCAACCGGGGCGTAGTCATCGTGTGCGTGTTCAACCGGGGCGTAGTCGTCATCGTGCGTATGCGTAGTCAAGGCGTAGTCGTCGTGCGTGTGTGCAATAGGAGCGTAGGCGTCATCGTGTGCGTGTTCAACCGGGGCGTAGTCATCGTGTGCGTGTGCGATAGGGGCGTAGGCGTCGTCGTGCGTGTGTTCAGCAAGGGCATAGTCTTCGTGTGTGTGTGTGCAATAGGAGCGTAGGCGTCATCGTGCGTATGCGTAGTCAAGGCGAAGTCGTCGTGCGTATGCGTAGTCAAGGCGTAGTTGTCGTGCGTGTGTGCAATAGGAGCGTAGGCGTCATCGTGTGCGTGTTCAACCGGGGCGTAGTCATCGTGCGTGTGTTCAACCGGGGCGTAGTCGTCGTGCGTGTGTGCAATAGGGGCGTAGGCGTCATCGTGCGTATGCGTAGTCAAGGCGTAGTCATCGTGCGTGTGTTCAACCGGGGCGTAGGCGTCGTGCGTGTGTGCAACAGCGGCGTAGTCGTCGTGCGTGTGTGCAATAGGAGCGTAGGCGTCGTGCGTGTGTTCAACCGGGGCGTAATCGTCGTCGTGCGAATGATTGGCCGTCGCGTAATCACCTCCTTCTAGCAGTGCCCTCCGTGGCGTGCTGGAGGCGTCTAGCCCGTACAAGTCCGTAAAATAGGCTTTGCTGAAGGGCCTCAATGTTGATCCGAAATCCACTTGTGTATCAGCCTGCGGCAAGATGTTGTTGGACACGTTTTGGTCCCCGTCGAGCAGCGCCCGGCGAGAGTATCCTTCCGCGTTTTGACCAAATAGATTTTTAGCATACACATCGTGGAAGTGCCCGGTTTGCCACGGCTTCGTATCCGTCCCTATTGTGTTCCCACCTATTTCAATGTTATTCGGCGTGAGATTGGCGTACACCGAAATGTCATCGGTATCCGAGCGTGAGGACTTGAGCATGTTTGCATTGATGCTGTCGTTCACGGTGATGTCGGTTGTGTAGATAGTCCACCACGGGAACTCCAACGCCCCGAAGTGGCGTTTGTTCTGGTCCACGCCGATGAGCCCGTCTCCCTCCACTTTCAGGTGCTGCACAAGATTCTGATCCTCGATGGCGTCTATATCCTCCCTCAATTCCCCCAAGGTGTTGCTCAAGCTCGTGCCAGCAAGCATAACATCTTCGGCGTGCACAGTCTTCCACTCGTGCGTTTCGCTGCCGAGCGAGTGAATCGGCCCCAACACCGGAACCGTCGTCGGTAAGAGTGACGCGCCCACGGATATGTCGGTGTCAAACCCGATCGTTGTGATGTTATCGGTGCGGATGTTCGCCGCGCTGAAGTTGTCGGAAAACCCCGTCACCGTGTCTGTGAGCGCCTCGAGGGCTAGGACGTCAATCGCGTGCTGCGCTTCCACTTCACGCAGCTTCTCGTTCACCTCCGTCAGGTCCACTTGGATCGCCCGCCGCATCGGCAGGTTTCTTGGGCGCAGCGTTTCCGGGTTGCGATTCATTCCTGTTAAACATTACCCCAGATAATCGGTAGTCCACGGCGTGCGCGATGCGCTCCTTCCGCTTTAGCGCAAACTCGATCGTGAGCGAGTAGTCGACGTTGTGAAAGTCCAGGCTCTCTTGCTCGTCGTCGGTAAGGTACACGAGGATGACGCTGATGGACCGGTCGGAGATGGCAAACTGCACGCCCGACGAGTGGTACTCGATCTCGTTGAAGTTCCGCGACACGTGCACCTTGGCGAGGACGTTGGACTGGGCGCGCGTCACCGGGTCCCGGTTGCGGGTGCTCAGGTTCGACCGGATGAAGATGGAGGAGGTGCCGGAGAGGTCCACGCCCCGGCCGCCCACGAGCACGCCGTCGACGGACGCGTCGGTAGGGCGTAGACCCAGGAGCTTGGCGCAGGTCGTCAAATCCCCGACGGCGAGGGTGGCGTCCGGCTCGCTCGAAGCTATCACGAGCCGGTTTATGGCCTCGTCGTAGCTGGCCTCGAAGCCGTCCAAGAGGCGCCCGTCGTTGAGGTAGATAATTAGCTCGTCGACCGAACGGTTGCCGAGGGGCAGCGCGATGAACCGGTCCTCCTCCGCAAACTCAAGGTGCAGCAAGTTGTTTTCCTCGGTGATCACCCAATGCGACAGGGGGATGGTGGCGTGCGGGATCGAGATGTGCCACTCGTAGAAATCGGAGGGCAGCACGATGGGCTCCGAGAGGAAGAACACGGCCGAGTTGTCGCCGAACGTCTGGTCCGCAAACTTGGTGTCCAAATGCAGCGAGAAGCTCATTTCTTTGTAAAAGCGGTTAAAAGGGGGAGACACTTCTTGGCGCCCGGGTTGCACTTGTGTTAACCTGTATTGACCCTATGTTAACATGTTTCAAATCAGGTTAATCGTTGAAATTCACGTGCTTTTTGAATTTCACGTAGCAATCACGTACTAAGGACTATAAACTACTTTTTAAATTTAAAGTATTAACCAGATTAACCTGATTGCAAGAAGTTTAAAATTTTCGAGAAGTCTTTAAAAAAATTTGTGAAAGTTTTAAAATACATTGTCTGGGAATTTGAAAAACCTCTGAGAGGTTATAGAGGTTAACAGGTTACTCCCCCCCTCTATCCCCCATGTCTCATGCCTCCACAAAGTCACACTCCGAGTGCTTGAGGGTTGCGTCCCACAAGTATGTCTTGTTCGTGTGACGCCCTAGGGCCAACCCCTTGTTCCGCAGCATCTGCGAGAGGTCTTGAGGCCGCGGGACGTAGACAAGATCGGCGTACTTGCCCCTCTTCAACTTGGTGAAAATGTCCATCAATGACAGCTTCTTGCTAAGGGAAGAGTCCACAAAGGTGACGTGCTCGTCCAGAAACTCTTGAAGCACGTCGTTCTCCGCAAGAAAGTCCTTTGCATACTGGAGAATCGGTTCGGGGGTCGAGAAGGCAAACCCAGATCGGTTGAATCGATCGATGAGCATGAGCATCATTTGGGCGCCAACTTCCTTTGTGCTCACGTAGTCTCGGAGTGCCTTGTCAATGGGTAAGTGATGGGGCTCCGTAGGGTGCTCAACAAAGCGCCGCTCAAACTTGAGAATCCTCATTCTGCGCTCCATGGCTTGCGAGGAATCGGACACGGATGGAACGTCTTTGAACCCCATGATAAGGAGGGCTCGCGCGGTGAACTCGATGGCCGATTTGTGCAAGTCACGACATTGGATCAGATCACCTCATGTGACTTGTCGGACCTTTTGCGTGTTCAAGACCGATCCCGGATTGGCTTCTGTTGGCATGCAACACCTCTTGCCCTTTAGCTTCGCGGTCTCGGACGACAGAATCGAGTCGTTGTTCTTGGTGTGCAAAAACATCTTCAAGTCGGGGCCATAAAAATAGTTTCCGAGCGCTGCTCCTTGCATGCGGATCATCGTGGACTTGCCATTAGAGCTTCTCCCTTGGCAAATTAGGAGGTCATCGTTCGGGCGATCACCGTGAGTCGAGCAAGCTAGCATGTTCAAAAGATACTCGCGGTTTTCGTCGTCGGGGATCACGTCTTCAAAGAACTTGGCAATTTTGGCCTGAATGGAGCTATCGGGTCGGGTGTGGATGGAATGGCCGCATGACATGGTCACAAAGTCCTCCGGCAAGCCCTCGCGGAACCGCTTCTCCCGAAAGTCGTATACGCCATCCTCAAAGCCAATCACATAGGTGACCTCGTCGAGCTTCTCGAGCCACAGTTGAGGATCCAAGACGTCGTAGACGCTGCGCAACTCCTTTTCAATGAACTCTTTGAAGGAGATGGTTTGCAGCTTCTTCAACACCGGCGCCATGGAGACGCCCTCCGCTTGCACGTCACCCGACGAAAGCTTTGCGGCAAACTGTGTGAAGCTCCCGACCAACGTGTCGTAGATAATTTTCACCATATGGGCGTGGCTCACTTTAACCCACCTAGGCTGCATGAAGACCACCATTGCCGCTCGGATCCCAGCCACACAAAATTCCGCGGATGGCACAACTTGAAAACGTCGGCGGCGGGCTGTTCGTTGCACGAGGCGGCCTCGACGATCGCTTGTTCCAACTCGTTGAGATCGGGTCTCCCGTTGTCGTTGTAGTCGCTGCCTTCGACAAGCGTGTTGTACCACTCTTGGTCCTTCTCAAACTCCTCGTACTTGAATTTGAACTCCAAGTTGAACTTTTCACAAACTGCGTCGTTGATGAGCTCCACGTCCACGTTGCAGCTCGTCGGGACAATGACGCTATCGTGAATGATCCCGACCACGGTCACTCCGCGCTTGGCAAGAATGTCTATGGTCTCTTCAATGGCCTCGGACTCACGGTGTTGCAGATACAACGCCAACGCGGTCGACCGCCACTCATCCCCAAACTGCCTTTTGAGGGCCGCCCTCTTGTGCTTTGCAATCTTCTTGCACTTCTCGAACAAGGCGTCGTTCTCGCTCTCGAGTTGAGCGCCAATGCCTGTGATGGCGTCCGCGAAGCGATACACAAAATTCGGAGGGGACTTCAAGCTGTGATCGTTGCACCACTTTCGGGGTGTACCGCCGTACATGATGCGAAGAAACAACTCTTTGGCCACGCGCTTGTCACACTCGCACGCGAGCTGAACTTCGGCGAGTATGGAGTCGCGATTATCGACATAGTTTTGAATGACACCTTTGCACTCGCCATGGAGCTTCGACGCAATCATCCTTGGATGCGCATTGCTCATGTCAAGCTGCTTGTACCTGCCATCAATGACAAAGCCGCGTAGCTCGTGCATCATAGTTTGGTAGCATTGGTATGGAGCAGCATAGAATCGCCCAATCTCGTAGTTTTCGCCGCCCACGTGGTATTCGTGGCGTTGGTAGGTGACCTTAGTGCATGGTGTAGCGGCCCGCGGAGCTCGCGAAAGTATTTCGCTTGCAAATTTCTTTGCGGAATCGTCGCCTTGAGCTTGGCGAGCAACATGGTGCAGGGGTTTGGTGTTGAAGTAAACTTCTTGGAATTGGAGAGTGCGAGGGGCCATTATTAGTATTACAGATTTTCACACGCCATCATTAGACGCCGCGTTAAGTCGCTCTAGCTTCTTGCGGTGATACTCTTCCCTTCTCGCGACGATGATTTCATCGCGATGCCTCCAGTAATAGCGCATCGCGTGTCCACGGACTTTTTCACGATTATTCTCTACATATTGGCGAGCGTACTCGCGCAGGCGGTCCTTGTTCTTGAGCTGCCATCGCTTTTGCGCCTCCTTGGCTCTCGCGGCTCGCTCCTCGTCGGAATAGATGCGCGCCCTTGGCATTGTGTTACTCCTACCGCCTATAATTATCTAGCGTCGAGTGACGCGGCTTAAGGCGGGCTTTTTTGTAGCGGCCGGCAACAATGGCGTCCACTACAACTATCTCCGTCACAATTTCTCAAGCCGCCTCCGAGGACTCGGGGACTTCTCGTCGCAGTCGGCCGGCGACAAAACTTTGCGAAAAGTGCCAACGAATTTCGGTTTACGTCAACACGCACTGCCGCAAGTGCCGGAAGGAGATGGCCAACAACCGCTTGGAGAACCCGTGCCCCATGTGCCGGAAGCGCGAGGTGAAGCCGGAGTACGTCTATTGTTTCCCGTGCCACAAGAAGCGCGACGAGGCCAAGACCAAGACATGCGTCGGGTGTGCGACGCGGATTCGCCCGGAGTTCACGCGGTGCTTTTCCTGCCACACTAGCCGCTCTAGTAGTGGTACCCGCGGCAGCTCAAGCGGCAATTTTCCCTTCATCATAGAAGTAACAGGTAGTAGCGATGAGCGAAACTAGTCTTGGTCGTGCGATGACACCCGACGAGCTAGAATATTTGAGCAAGGCGTTTCTAGACATATCGGCCTTCGACTACAAGAACGAGCCCGTGTTCGATAGGAAATACTTTAAAGCGAAGTACCCGGGCTTCACCGACGATGTAATTGATATCCTCGTGTTATTCGAGAAAGGCATCCGCTTCAAAGAATTCAAGCAGCTATTGAAGAAGGGGCGCGCTCCGCGGCAAAAGGCGCTTGTGGAGATTCAGCGATTCAAGGAGGGGCGTGTCGCCGTTCGATGGATCGCAATGCAAGATGGGCACTTGAGTAGTAGTGGTGCGTTTGAGAGTCACGGTATGTTGTGCTAAAGTACTGTCGCGGGTGCGTTTGAGAGTCACGGTATGTTCTACACTAAACTACTATCGTTCTCGTGCTGCGTGATCACGTGACTGCGTGCGTTTGAGAGTCACGGTATGTTCTGCTAAAGTACTGCGGGGAGTCACGCCCACCTTCGCGCGAGAAAAGCGTTCCCGGTGTTCCCGGTGTTCCCGGTGTTCCCGGCTCTACAAGTTTTCAAAACACTTTTGAAAAGACCGCACGGTTATTACCCCGACTTCGATTTCGTTATCGTCGAATTTATGGAAAATCTTGGGAACATGGGAACAACTATGTTGAAAACTGGAAGTGCGATTCAAAATGACGTAGGAATGTCGTGAAAAGGTGTTCCCAAGTTGCGATTCAAAATTGGGAACAAGCGCGGGAACAAGCGGGAACAAGCGATCATCGTGAAATACCGCGCGAGAATACTGCAATTTTATTATTCATGAAGTGTGCTGCGATTATACACGTCATTTTCCAACACAGTACGGGTACCGTACGGTATGCGGTACCATCGCGATGAAGTTGCTGTACCTGTACCACATGTTATGCCCCTCATCTTCCCCCCCCCTCCCATCCCCCCCCTTTCGTCTCCAGTGTGAAACCCTAAATATATGAAAAACCCTAATTAGTAAAAACCTAAATTGTACTGCTGTAATTGTGAAGGGTTTACTATCAGGGTTCAGCTGGGTTATCAGCTGGGGCTTGTCACTTTTGAAATTGTAAGAAATTTCATATACATCGACAAGAGGCCTATAGTGAACATGCCTATAGTGAACCTAGGCCTGTAGTGACCGGGGGGGGGGGGGGGACGGATTTTTTCCCGGTGTTAAGAGAGGCCTAGAGAGGCCTCTAGTGAATATAGGCCTATAGTGAACCCATGCCTATAGTGACCGGGGGGGGGGGGGACCAAAGTGGCCAAAATCAAGGGGTGTAGTGAACACCCAGTACTTTTCGCGCCTCCACCACCAGTAACGGTCTACTGCCGTTGTCTACTCCTACGAGCCCTGCGCTTCGTTTTTCCCCTCGAATCGGAAGTGGAAGTTGGTGGTGATAGCATTCCTATCGACGAGGATGTTGATGTGGATGAGAAAGAGCATGAGAATATCATGTCTCTAGATGAGGCTAGGATTACAGTAGATCGGTTGTACGCCTTTGTTGCAGAGAATAGTGAGTTAGTGGACCAAGCTCTGAGCACGCGTGCATGCAGTGGTGTGTTTATGGATGATAGTCTTCGCGTGGCTCTAAACCGCATGCACACCACAACTGCTACTCGCCAGGCTAACATCCGAAAGTTTTTCAAGCCATCTTAGAGTTGTAAGGAATCCCTATGCCACTCTCATGCACTTTCGCCCTTATGTGGCTGGCGCAACAATGTGATATCTCGTTGCCAACCCTCTTGTGAACAAAATAGCCATGTCGTGAATGATTCACTACAAGGCTCTCATCTTGGAGACCCGTAGTGAACATGCCTATTGTGATCCGAGGCATGTAGTGAACAAAGGGGGGGGGGACACCATGTTCACTATAGGCCTCTTGTCGCTGTATTTCGCGAAAATGACAGAAAAGTCTCGTAATCAACACGCGTGACTCTTAGCACATGACGGCAGCTGCTAAGAGTCACGAGTGATTACAAAAGGTCACTTTTGGATATAGGACAAAAATGAATGACAATTATACTACAATTATACTACAATTATACTAAAATTCCATAAATATAGATATTTATCTCTCTCTCTCTCTCTCTCTCTCTCTCTCTCTCTCTCTCTCATTTGACCCCTTTCTTTTCGTTTCTCTCCCTCTCCCTCTCCGTCTCCATGTACCTCTGCCTCTCCCTCTCCCCCCCCCTTATTCTCTCTCTCTCTCTCTCTCTCTCTCTCTCTCTCTCTCTCTCTCTCTCTCTCTCTCCCCTTCCCCCTTCTCCCTCTCCTCTCTCACTCTCTCTATCTCTCTCCTCTCCCTTTCTCTCTCCCTCTCCCACCCTCCTCTATGCCCTCGCCCTCTCCCTCTCTCCTTTATATAGTATGGGCGATACTTCCCACACATTAAACAGTATCATATTGTATATCAGTATCTCATTCTCTCTCTCTCTCTCTCTCTCTCTCTCTCTCTCTCTCTCTCTCTCTCTCTCTCTCTCTCTCTCTCTCTCTCTCTCTCTCTCTCTCTCTCTCTCTCTCTCTCTCTCTCTCCCTCCCTCTCTCTCTCCCCCCCCTCTCCCTCTCTATCTCTCTCCTCTCCCTTTTTGTCTCCCTCTCCCACCCTCCTCTCTCTCCTCACCCTCTCCCTCTCCTTCTACCCTCCTTCTCCCTCTCCCTCTTCCTTTCCCTCTCCCTCTTCATCTCTCTCTTTCTCTCCCTCTCCCTGTCCCTCTCCCTCGCTCTCTCTATCTCTCTCATTAGATCCCTTTCTTTCCTTTCCTCTCCCTCTCTCTCGCCATGTGCCTCTCCCTTTAATATTTTGATATTTTGTTTAATATTAGATCTACCATCCCCACGTCCCATGCATATTATTCTTGCCTTTCCCTTCCAATCGTTTTGTAAGCAAACAATCCCATGCGACCCTAGAGGGGAACTCCGCGCTCCGCACCCCCCGCGCGCGCGTAAGCGCGCGCCCTGCAGTAGGAACATGGACAGGGAAAAAGGGGGAGAACCAACAAGGTCATCACGAGATTCAAGGCACCACAAAGGGAAGCACTACAATGTGCACAAACCTCGCAAAGAAAACACGAGAGAACACAAGAAACTCCCACGCAACGATGTAAACGCGACACATGGAGGGGACAAGCGGCGACGCCCCACGCGAGGAAGCACGCGGAATCTTGCGGCTCATGGTGCGGGTGAAGAACGCCGTGGCAGGAGAAGGCATCCCAACCGAGAAGTAAGTGGCCTACACACCGTCCGCATCGGCGGACAACCCGCGCAAAATGTTGTCCACGTGAGCGATATGGACGGTGAGAGAAACTTTTCGGCGCCAAAGGCCAACAACTTGCCCATATGAATCCTTTAGAGGCGGTTGCATGCATGGCCAATTCTGTCGAGAAAGCCGTGGCGTGACCGCCGAGAGCACAAAATTGGGCGACCGCAAAGGGAATGAAGCGGATATCGGGGCGACTCCTCGCCCCCTCCGAGTATCTATCGAATTTGGTCTTATCAGCACGGCTTAGAACGACTTCGGGAAACGGGGGGCTAGGAACGCTGAACAAACCGGAAACCACGGCATCAACAGCAAGTATTGAGCCTCGGATGCCGTGGTAGTGCAAGACACACACATCCGCGGGGAGGCCGTCGTTGCCGTTATTGGGGAGTTGAACTAAAATCGTGGGTTCCGTGATAGCCTCGAGGCCAACCCCGGGTGCACCACGAACCTCGGAGATGATTTCCGAAATGGCCGCCACTGTCAAAGAGTGAGCGGTATGAACCGAAGCATCTCCGCCGCATCCTGCCAGTGGTCATCAAATGCAGTAGCCCACGCGTCATCCGACATGTCAACACCCGCCGACTCGGATGCGCCCCGTATAGCTTGAACCGTTAGATGACAAGGATTACAATCAGTGGTTGAACGAAGAGTGGAGACTAAGTGGGATAACGGTAAACGACGATGCGACATACTGCGACGCAGTCGTAGTTTTCATGGATCTTGTCACGGAGCTCACCGAGGCGACCGGTTGTAGGAGGGTCCGCAGCCATAATCGCAAAGGCGCCGTGGCTGAGACGAGATGCAAACCGCCTAGACTCCGGCCGCGAACGGTTAAAAGACGGGGAGTGAGGTTGGCGAAGCGAAGCAAATTTACGCTCTCGCTAATGTCGGCTTGTAGCTTTGGAAATATATCCGTGGCAAACGCGGAAAGGGGTACAAGCGAATGCATGCCATCAAGGGGCCGAATAATGCCCTTGTTGGTTGATCGGCGTTCAGCTACGCAGCCTGCGCGAGTCACCGTCGGACGTTTTGAGGGAAGTGTCGCTAGGGCCGTGGTTATGAGGGATTCGGTCTCGGAGAGAGCATGATAAGCGCACGTGGTATCCAAGCGCGTCCACGCCATAGCGACCTCTGACGACCGCATGGGTTTGTTGTTGCAGCCGTCTCCATCCGGTGCACTAGGCCGGCGTGGCATCGTTGTGATCATTCCAGTTGGCTTCATCGAAACATCATTGTGGGTATCCACGCGCACACGAGCGTCTTGCGCTTTAAGAAAACGGTTTGTTAGCACTAGCATCCCGTTACGTAGTGCTTTTGTACAAGGCAGCTATAGTTGCCATCCAAGTACTTTGTGTTCTCCTATTACCAGTTTTCTCA
>JAPMLY010002885.1:0-32675 GCA_026401115.1 Tetraselmis chui | reverse complement strand
GGAAACCGATTGACGGGTGGATGAACAAGAACGTCCGACTAGAAGACAGTGTTCCTGCGACGCTACATGTATCCACAACCCAGTCTGGAACAAGTCTGTTAGTGTTGGGAGGCACCTTACGCGGACATCGATGCCGTATTTTGGTTGACTCTGGCGCTTCGGAAAATTTCTGCAAGGCTGAGTGGGTACGGGAGCATCACATTCCGACGGTTACTGGAGAGAAATACCGGATAAAATTGGCAGATGGTAGTACAACTACGACTCGCCAGCGACTACGGAATGAAGTACTCACAGTAGGGACCCTAGACATACGTCTGGACGCAATTACGACAGAACTGGATAAATTCGACATCATCCTCGGTCAACCTTGGTTACAAGCCGTCAACCCGGATATAGATTGGTCTACTAAAACGATTCGCGACCGTAAAACTGGCGAAGCTATGGTGTCTGGCGACGAGTACACCGTACCTGTGACAGTACATCACTTGGAGGCGGATGCGATGGCAAAGCTGCTTAGACAACAACCAGCAGACCTCTTCGTGATTGGACTACGAGAAGTACAGGACGCGGTCGACGACATCAACACTGATCAACAACCTGAGTGGACGACTTCGTTACGAGATTCCCTGAATGAGTTTACGGACATTATCAAGGAGCCTGACGGTCTACCGCCAACTCGCGAGTGCGACTTTGAAATTAATTTGGAGTGCGATGAACCACCTAAGGAGCGAACGTACCGTATGTCACCAGCAGAACTCCGGGAGGTTCAAGTACAGTTGCAAGACTTACTCGCAAAAGGCTGGATTCGTCCGTCTAAATCTCCGTATGGTGCCCCGATTTTATTTGTACGCAAGAAGGATGGTACCATGCGTATGTGCGTAGACTACCGGAAACTCAACGACCTCACGAGGAAAGACCGAACACCGTTACCCCGGATTGATGAGTTACTCGACTCGCTATATGGGGCTCACTATTTCAGCACGCTGGACCTGTATAAAGGCTACCATCAAGTTCGAGTCAAAGAGCGCGACATACATAAGACAGCATTCCGAACTCATTACGGACTGTTCGAGTACTGCGTTCTACCCTTTGGACTTTGTAACGCCCCAGCTGGATTCCAAGCGATGATGAATCGAGTTTTGGCCCCGTATCTTGGCAAGTTCTGCGTGGTATATTTGGACGACGTGTTGATCTACAGTAAGACGGCCGACGAACACCTCGAGCATATTCGACTCGTGTTACGAGAGTTGCAGCGACACCAGTTGCATATCAAACTCTCTAAGTGTTACTTCGGACGATCGAGCGTCAATTTTCTTGGGCATGTGGTGGAAGCTGGACAGATCCGAATGGACCCCGACAAGGTTGAGGCAGTACAAAATTGGCCCCGACCGAAATCTGTGACTGAAGTACGTGGATTTCTGGGACTTGCTGGATATTACCGGAGGTTTATCAACCAATTCGCAACCCTAGCAACCCCATTAACGGACCTGACCAAGAAGACACCGGAATTTCGGTGGACTCCTCAAGCCGAGTCAGCATTCGAGCAAATTAAAAACGCGATGGTACGTGCACCAGTACTGGTAATTCCTGACACTTCTCCTAATGCAAGGTACACACTGTACACAGATGCTTCTGGATTTGCAGTAGGAGTTGTGCTATTACAAGACCAAGGTATTGGATTACAACCTGTTGCGTACCATGCTCGAAAGATGAACAAGCATGAGGTACACTATCCTGTCCACGAACAAGAGCTACTGGCAGTTCGAGACGCTCTACTGAAGTTCCGTTGCTACTTAGATGGCGCGGCGGGATTTACAGTAATTACGGACCACGACACGTTGCGACACTTCTTTCGGCAGCGCGATTTGTCTACTCGACAGGTGCGATGGCTTAAAGTTTTAGCACCTTACCAGCGACAGATGGACATCGTATACAAGAAGGGAGCAGTCAACCAGGCAAACGCTCTGTCTCGCCGACCTGACCTGAAGGACTCAGTACAGAAGCTGCAACTATTACGCGATTGGACCAACGACGAAGCAGAATGCGAGTTACACGCACAGATGTTTTTCCTGGAATCCCGGTTACATCCTGACTCTGGACTTCATGCGGAAATCAAAAGTGCTTATGATTCGGACAAATATCTGCTTACCCGGAAATCTCTGCCTACCTGGCTGGTACGTCAATCTAATGGACTCTTGTACGCCTACGGGACAAGACTGTATGTTCCGAACGTCTCTACATTGCGATCAAGAGTATTGTACGAACTACACGACGCACCGACCGCGGGACACCCTGGTATTATTCGACTATTGGCAGCAGTAACCCGGACGTTTTGGTGGCCTAACATGAAGCGGACAGTACAACACTATGTACGCAGCTGTGTTACCTGTCAACGCAACAAGGCAGCGCGACACAAGTCTTATGGACTCCTTCAATCGCATGAGGTACCGACCAGGCCCTTTGAGCATGTATCGCTTGACCTGATTACGGACCTTCCTGAGTGCGATGGGTATGATGCTGTGGTGGTATTCGTCTGTATGCTTACGAAACGGACGATTGTCGAGCCAATTACGAAAACGATTACAGCGGAACAATTAGCAAAAGTTATGCACCGCGCTGTTTTTCGGCATTTTGGCTTACCACGGAAATTAATATCCGATCGAGATCCCCGGTTTATGAGCGACTTCTGGCAAACCCTATTTAGGGCTATTGGCACCAAGCTTAATATCTCTACGAGCTATCACCCCCAGACAGATGGCCAAACTGAGCGAGTAAACCAGACATGGGAGCAAGTCATACGATGCTATGTGCACCCCTTGCACGACGACTGGGTTCAACACCTTACCAACGTGGAGTTCGCGATCAACGCAGCGGTTTCTACGTCAACGACTATGTCTCCATTTAAGGCGACGCTAGGATTTGAGCCGACATCTCCAACAACGGCTACATTTGACGATAACGAGCCTAGCCGTACTTTACCGGAGCAAGTGAAGATTCTGGTCGAGATGCACAGATTTGCCCACGACTGCGTCAAAGCAGCCCAGGCACACATGCAAGACGCTGCAAATCGGCACCGGTTACCAGTACCTTTTACAGTTGGCGACAAGGTTAAGCTCAAGGCGACAAATCTACGGTTTGTACAACAGCCATGTTCTAAACTACGCGACCGCTACATTGGACCGTTTCTCATTACGGAGGAAGTTTCCCCGGTTGCATTTCGGCTTAAGCTACCCCCTGGAGTACGGATTCACGATGTTGTACACGCCAGTTTACTGGAGAAATGGAATTCAGAACCAGAACAGGCCAACAGTGCACAGCCAATTCCGATTGTGCACGATGCGAAGCGATTTGAAGTCGATAAAATACTCGACGTGGCTTTTAACTCCAATGGCACGGGACTTTTGTTTAAGGTCCGCTGGGCAGCACCGTTCAACGTACCTAGCGAGGACACTTGGGAACCCATGCGAGGAGTCAACCACTTAAACATCTTTTCCGAATTCCTTCGAACGGATGTTTATCGAGAATTTTCTGGCACCCCTGACTTTGTCAGATTTCGCAATCGCTGGCCTGCAAGAACCCCCAAGAAACCAAGACCCTGAGTACTGCACAGCGAGGACGCTGGTGCTTAAGGAGGGGAGAGTGTCATATCCTAGCCATTTAGCTAAGTGATAGTATCTGACATTATTTATTTCCTCTAAATAGTACCTGTATCTTAGCGATATTCAGTGACTCTTTTATTGTCATCACGGCAGTACAACTGTATCGCCGTATTTTCCCTCGACAGTACAGAGT
Source organism: Tetraselmis chui (assembly GCA_026401115.1). Classification (NCBI taxonomy): domain Eukaryota; kingdom Viridiplantae; phylum Chlorophyta; class Chlorodendrophyceae; order Chlorodendrales; family Chlorodendraceae; genus Tetraselmis; species Tetraselmis chui. The sequence goes on along the minus strand of JAPMLY010002885.1, from coordinate 28,883 downwards.
TACTAGCAGTATCTCTTCTAGATAGTTCTTTTCTAGATAGTTCTAAGAGCTTGTGCGATAAGATTAGATAGACGGTACAGATAATCTCAGATAATCTGTATCACCAATAATAGTTTGGTTTAGTTAGCAGACAGCACAAGCTACAGGTTCTAAGGCTGTTTCTAGAACACCTGAGGTGTGGATATTTAAGACGGGGACTTACTGGTAGAGGAGAGAGACCGGTACAGAATAGAATCACGCCACACCCAGATTGTAAGAAACCCTGTTCCTAAGACAATCTTACTAATTCTCTCTACGCTGTATAATTAGATCCAGAGATTAGGTTCTACTATTAGTCTAAGGTTGCCATCTTAGCCTAACCAAAGTAGCACCTCACAATGTGTGTGTGCCTGTGTGTGTATGTGTGTGTGCGTGTGTGTGTGTGTGTGCTTGTGCGTGTGTGTGTGTGTGTGTGTCAGTGTGTAATGTGTGTGTGCCTGTGTGTGTATGTGTGTGTGCGTGTGTGTGTGTGTGTGTGCTTGTGCGTGTGTGTGTGTGTGTGTGTGTGTGTGTGTGTGTGTGTGTGTGTGTGTGTATTAGTGTAGGTGTGCCAGTGTGTGTGTGTCACTGTGTATTTGTGTCTGTGTGTGCGCCTGTGTGCCTGTGCGTCAGTGTGTGTGTGTGTGTGTGTGACAGTGTATCAGTGAAGGCTGTAATTATAATCACGAAAATGTTAACCATTATTGTCATTGTCTCCAGGCAATAAGCACAACTGTTATGTCCTTACCCGGCCGGCAGACTTCATCAGCAATGTATGCATCGCGCATGGTCGCGGTTAATGCAAGGTGGTGCGATCAGATAGATTACTTTTCAGAGGGGATGCTCGCGTTTATCCAGTGTTTACAGGTAGTATGCACAGCCACATCTGTCCTAGCAACTTCACCATACAGTCGGAACAAAAGAGAGTTGGTTCCGACTAGCGACTACATTACCCAGTATTTGCGCTACCGACTGTTGGAAGCTAATCAAGTTTCACGTCACCGCTTCCCACCCCAACTCAGCTCTAACTATCAAGAACTTCGCTGAGATTTTAAGTAAGACTTTGGTCTACAACGGGCTACATGATCACGCTGTGCCGGCCCAACGTCGGGGAAGGACAATATCCATACCTTTGGGCGAACCGAAACGGATCCTCCAAGAAGAGCGCGTCCACGTCCCCGGTAACTTTGGCCGCTCAGAAAAGGGCCGAAGCAAGCAAGCTCGCTGCCTCCGCTGCTACCGCGACGAGGGGGTCCTTCACTGGACGTCTTTCTATTGCGTGCGGTGTGGGATTCCCCTATGTATGCCCGGCTCCCGCCATAGCCGCGACTGCTTCGAGCACCACATGCGACTAGACCCGGTCGCGCTTGGCAACATGAAGCGGGTCCGCACGGAATAAACACCCCCCACTGCTGCGCCCCAGCTATCTATTACCCTTCCCGCCTCCACTGTTGGGCGGGCGTGGTCATACCATACCTTATGATAGGGATGGTCGCTCGACATGTAGCCGAAGTCGGTGGTGCAGACGATACTGAGCTTAGGCGTGTCTGCCGCTACTTTAGATATTCACTGACTGTACATAGCGGTATTTAACAGAAAAAGTACTGATTATGAAAACGCGTAATCATACAGGCCGATGTATGATATATCATATCATACACATATCCCCGAGGCACAAGAGACTTCCTACAGTGTCACAGTGCTGCGGGCAGATATAATACTTATAAGTAATGCTTACCAGTTTAGATTAGGTGCTTCATAACACACAATTGAAATTGGTGGCTTTCTTTTGTGCGACAGCGAGAGACGACCTACGCTCTGCCCTACAAGACACCCTCGAATATGCGACCTCCCTTCCCTCAACGGACTCTCGGGCTGCTGGAGCTTTTTTGGCAATTCACCTCTTTGGCGGCCTCCTCCTCCGACCGTTCCCGGCGGCGGCCGGTGCTCGCATCCGCTCCATGGTCCAACGTCGAGTCCGTCTCTGGTTCTCTACGTCCGGAGAGGACGGACTCACGGGCATTGACACCCTTCTACGTGATATTCGAGATGGAGGTGAGCTTGCATGTGCGTGCCCGGGAGCTTCTGCGCCTAGACGCCCCGGCGGTCGGGGCCGGGGTGGGGGGGGCTCTCGCCGTCGCCGGGCCCATAACACTCAACGGGAGCAGCACCACCCACCGACTCGCCTCTCTGAAGGTGACCCCCGACGCCGTGCTGCCTTCCGCCGGGCCCGTGAGCTAGTGGAAGTTGGCCAGTTGCGACGGGCCCGTATGGCCCTAGACGGAGCCGACTTCGGAATGGTGGAGGACGCGGACGCGGCTTTGGCCGCTCTTCAGCGGTTGCATCCTCCTCCCGGTACTCCCCATCCAGACTGTGATCTCCCCGACCCTCTGCCCCCCCCGGCGCGCCCACCCCTCACGTATTTAGACGACAGTGACAGCCTCAAAATATGGGAGGAGTCTATGCTCCTTGTCTTGAGAAAAGCACCTCGCTTGTCAGCCCCCCACGTTGATGGCTGGCGATGGGAACATGTCCGTGACTTGAATGTTCCGGCATGGCGTAAGTGGGTTAACCGCTACTCGGCGGGAAACATTCCCGAGGCTGCGGCGGACTTTCTGGCGAGTGCGACCGGGTGGGCTCTTCACAAGCAAACCGGGGTTGACCGCGACGCCACTCGCCTTCGGGGTGAGTCTCCTAAAGTCCGGCCGCTTAGTGTTGGCAGCGTTTTGTCGCGGTTAGCTCATTGTCACGCCATAGCGCGGATAGCGACTGTCGCGGCCGACCACGTGGGCCATGTACAACGATCGGTTTTCACCAAAGTGGGTATCGAGCGAGCCATTCATACCACTCGCATTGGCCTACAAGCTATTCCTGATTGCAGCCTTCTAAGCTTGGACTTGGAGAACGCCTTCAACACCATTTCCCGCCGGAGTTTCCTTGCGGAGGTGTACAAGAACCCTGACTTGCATCCCATTATCCCGTTGGTTGAGATGATATATTCACGGGACTCCACGGTGTATTACTTCGACCCCAACGAAGCTTCGCTCCTACACAGCACGGTTCAATCTCGTACGGGTGTCCGACAAGGCGATCCTCTTGGCCCGCTTTTGTTCAACCTGGCGATAAGCACCCCCCTCCGGAATATTGGAGAAGGGTGCAAGGATTCAACGGCGATCCAAGCCTTTTCTGATGATGGCAAGTATTTGATCAAAACGCCTTTCGTCCCGACTGTGATTACGGTGGCTACGGAGGAACTGGGGAAAGTCTGCTCAAATGTTCAACCAATCAAATCTTCGTACATGGTACCTCCGGATACGGCCCTTGAACTTGTCAAGGTGATACGGGCGATGGTCCCCGTTGTTACGGGTACTAGTAACCTTGGAGCCCCTTTGGCAATGGACTTCTCGATGGCAGACGGCCCTCCAGCGTCTCATAATGAGAACTATGTTCACTCTTGGCTGCAAGACACCGTTGAAGCTCATCAACTCCTCTTGGACAAGATCGTATGCTTTGCTATGTCGGACTTCGGAGGGACACACGCCGCTTTCCGCTTGATGATCACGTGTGCGGTACGCCGCTATGGTTTATTGCTCCGCACCCTCCCCCCTGATATCTGCCGACCGTACCTTGCTACTGCAGATAGGGCCGTTCGTGCAGCAGTTTATCGAATCTTGGGCGTTTCTTTGGACGCACAAACACTCGATCAACTGAATTATGCCAAACGATAGCTCTCCCTCCCTGCGGAGTTTGGGGGGCTTAATGTACCGTCCCTCGAGCTCGACGCCGAACGTGCTCACTATGCTTCATTCACTGCGACCCTCGCCAACATGATTAATGATTACGAGTCCGAGTCGCTAGGTCCTTTGTACGGTCTCATCCGACAGGAACTACTGAATGTTGCCACTTCTACTTTACCGTGGGCGGTCCAATTGCGCAATTCGTACGACTCTATCTCCACTATGGACAGGTTTTCGGAATCGGATCTTGTGGTGTTGACTAGCACACTGAACCAAAACCTTTCCGATTATGCCGGGCCCGATGTCGAGTTGGTGGTATCTACGGTCAACAATGCGGAGGCACCCGCTACCTAAGTGACTAGCCTACAACTTCCGACTCCCGATGCTCTCACTCGCTTGGGAGATTCCGGGGGCCACATTCAACGGGGCATTTCGCGCATTCTTCGTGCCCGGGCCTACCTTGACCTCTTGGCGTTATGCAGACCTTCCCCACCGGACTATATGAGGGTGATTTCGGGTACGGGTCGCGGGGCTTTGGCTCTCTTTTTCGCTTCACATGAGTCCAGTTTCAAGGTGCCATCCGATTGCTATACGATGGCAGCCCATCGGGTGCTTGGCTTGACTGCGGAGCGCGCTGCTCATGTTCGAAAATGCCCTCGGTGCAATGAGGCCCCTTCAGAATCTCGCGGGTATGGATCTTCGTCGACGGTATCGAGCATCTTTATGTCGGGTGAGCGCTCAACAGCCGCTATGCTCATGGACCATATCCCCCGGTGCCCGTGCTCTTGGTATATCATTCAATTCCACGACCGTATTGTCCACGTGCTTGAAGAGTTCATGCTTGAAGCGGGGGCTACTAAGGGCCGGGATTTGCGGTTGGAGGTCCGCCGTATTCGGTCGGGAGCTTCACGTGATCGTCATGGGGATGTGGTTTGGTTAGACTTCATGGCTCCGCACCGTCATCTTGTTGTTGATGTGACGGTTACAAGTGCTCGCACGAACACCAACGTTCCTCGTATAGGTGCTCGCCTTCCACTCCCGGGCAGCCTTGCATTGGGAGCTCAGCAAGGCAAACTTGATGCGGACCTCCGCACTTCCGCTTTGCTTGACACGCCTTCGGTTCAGTCGGTCCATGACTATTATCCCTTCGCCATGGAGGATGGGGCCGGTTGGCGCCGATGGCGGCTGAGTTGGTCGATCGCTTGGCTATTTCGTCGCTTCCCTGACATGGGGGCCGCTGACTCTCGTTCCTTGCGCTCTGACAGTTATGTCCGTATGCAACATTTTGATCGTCGATCTACTTCTCTTCCGTTTCGGCGGTTTTTGGGGGATGTGCGACGTGAATTCATGCAACGTCTTTCTGTTGCTCTTCATGGCACTCTGGGTTCTTATCTCCGCGACGCTTTTCAGGAGGGCAGCGCTGGTGCTGTGGCATGCCTTCTTGTTCCTCGGGCTTAGGTTTTTTCCTCCTTTTTTTTTTTTTTTGCTTGGTGGCCTCCACTGCTTTTTCTTGTAAGAAATTGGTGGCTTTCTGGTACTTTCCACCGGTCGCCTATAAATTTGGCGACCGACACATTTGCCAGGGAGTCACTAGGTTTACTGCTGTTTATTGGTAAAACTGTGAGAACACATTTCCAACCATCCACTCTATTATTCCTCGCACCAGGAAAAGATTCGGGAGAATGGGCTCGTCCTGCTAGCTAGAGGGATGGTGCTCCCACAACAACTGTGGCAATTACTGCGGTTGCTTACAGTGTTATTTTAATCTCCGAGGAACGTCGGCATACATTGCAGATAGGTGTGTCGGTAGGTGTACATGGTCGACGAAGAGTACCCGGCCCAATCGTTCTCCTAAGTGTCCTAGATGGCAAAGTATTGATGGCCGTTAGACATCAGTCCGTCTAGTTTGCCGATACTTGTGGTAATATATTTACATCCATTACCTTGACCATCAAATTCCTTGTATCCTTTATTAGGGAAGAATATATGGAGCTCTTCGTTAATTTATGCATATAGGAACGCAGCCACCACATCCAATTGATCAACGGGCCATTTCCACTGGGCAGCTAGCGCAAAAACCGCTATGACAGAGGTGAAGCTAATAATCACATGGGCAAAAATGCGTTTTTTTCGAAAACCAATGCGGCACGCTGGTCAAAGCCACGAACGCCTTGGCCGGCTTTGCATTTCATCATGTTGCCTATTTTGTTCTGTTTGATAGTGAAGTCCCATTTCGTGTTTAAGACACGTTGACCAACATGAATAGGAATATTAGCACTAGCAACCCGTTGCCTAGTGCCTCGGGGATATGTGTATGATATGATTTATCATACATCGGCCTGTATGATTACGCGTTTTCATAATCAGTACTTTTTTCTGTTAAATACCGCTATCTACAGTCAGTGAATATCTAAAGTAGCGGCAGACACGCCTAAGCTCAGTATCGTCTGCACCACCGACTTCGGCTACGGATCGAGCGACCATCCCTATCATAAGGTATGGTGCACCACGCCCGCTGAATATTGGGGAAGGGAAGGGTTCAAGATACTAGAGGTGCGGCCGTGGGGCGTATTTATTCCGTACGGACCCGCCTTATGTCACCAAAAGCTAGGAGGTCGAGTAGCATTTGGTGTCCGTAGCCAATCGCTGTCGTGCCGTGAGCGGGGCACTAATTGCAAAGTCCCGCACTCAACGCACAGAAAGGAAGTACTCTGCAAGGTACCCTCGTCGAGGTTGCACTGGAGGTAGCAGATTCGTTTGTTGTGACCGTTTTCGGAGCGTTCATTGTTGTTTAGGGTGTGGACGCGTTCTTGTTGGGATCTTTCGGTTCGGCCGAATAACGGTCCGGATAGTAATCACCTGTACCGACGTTGGGTTGACACGTGATCCTGTAACACGTTGGAGACCAACTACTGGTATGCAATCTGAAAAGGTTTCTAAATAGTTCGGGTCGAATAGGGCTGGGTTGTTTGAATGTGAAACTTTATAAGCCCCAACAGTAGGTGACGCATATGTTGTAGTCGTCGAGCACGAACATGTATTAAGCTACCTCCATCGCATCAGTTGTCACTAACGCTACCTATCCACGGATTTTCTTCGAAACAGACACACAACACTGTTGAGATATAGCATAGGTATCGATATAGCATGGCACCTCAAAGTTAGAGATAGGGGTTGACGTAGTGCACGCCAAGGCCGCCAGCTTTTATAGTGGACGTAACACAACATAACTCTTATGCGCCGTTTGCACTTGCCTGTTGTCACTAATTTTACTGTTGTCACTTATCATGTTGTCACTTGTCCGCCTGTTGACACTAGTTTTAAAGTGATCCATTGCAGTGCTAAGGTAAACCATGGTCTTTGCTTCTGGTGTAGATTTCTGATGGAAGGAAGGCCTTGGGAAAGAGGTTGTGCGTACTTCACGGTTTCGGTGAAGTAGCTCTTTATTTTGCGAGGGGCCACATCGAGGGATGTGCAGTAAGAAGGTAAGTGCCTATTCCACATTCAATAGAAACTAAGTGATATTGACTTTTCTCAACTTCTTTTCCTTGAACACGCCCGAACCAAGCATTCCTTAACACAGTCATGCGTGCATCTCTCACGTCATTCGCCATTCGGTGCACACACCCTGTTGAGCTACATGTTTTCATCCATGCATGGCTTTTCCATTTGCACTTCTATGAATACCAAAAAGCATCATTCAATCTATCCCCGAGGGCTAGTATTAGGTGATGAAGAATGTTAGGCACGCAAGTCGGCGTGTATGTTCTCGTAGGAAAGCATGATACACAACTTCAAGATGTCTATTCGTCCGTTTGTCACATGTAGGCTCTCTCTCCCCCCCCCCCCGCCCCCCCTCACCATTATATATAGAGCAGCACGCATTCCAAATAGGCATTATCGCCACAGTAATCATTCTCAACACCTCCCACATCGCTAATATGTTTGGGTTGCATACTGCAACGGTGACTTTAAGCACAGGTGGGAGCATCGATACGTCAAGGAGATAGCCGTCTCGGGGATCCGATACGGTGTTTTTTGGAGCGTGGTCGCCCTTGTCATCGGAAGACCCGCCATAATGAGGCTCCATAACGAGGTCGTCGCTAGTGTTGTCGGGTATGATTTCTGCGTTTGTTGGCCGTGACATTAAGTTCGAACTATAGCTAGCGAAAGAACCCCACCACATAAGGTAGTTCGGTAGTGTGAGTTCGATAGTCCGCGGACCGGTATCACTCACTACCGACCCTCTGTAATAAATGGTACGAGTAACGCATCGTCCGTAAGTGCACATGGATTTTGCATAGCTAGTCGGGGGGGTTGAAAGGGCATTCGCACTGCAACGCACTTTCTGTTGATGATCTGTGTGGGTCTGGGAGTTGCATAGCCAGTTTTGTCTAGTTAAGCGTTAAAGTTGCGTGCGGGATCGTGTTCTAGCGGCATGTCGACGCAATTGACCACCCAACACGGAAGCCGACGGACGCGCCGACCGTCCCATAGCTTTGGTTACGTTCTTGTCGTCACGCACAACCTTTCACATGTTAAAGGGGGTATATGCGGGTAGAGAAAGATGCCTTTCGCGTCACGGTCGTTTTCGTGGTTGTGGTGATGTATGCCGACAAGCGATCAGACCAAATCAGCCGTTCGAACAGCTTCCGCCCCCTCCTAGGTTGTGAGCCGACGGAGTTAAGCTAAGGACACTCTGGGGTACACGCTCCTGAAGTTTGACAAAGTACTAACTTTTCCTCGCGTGGGGGTGACCAGTTTTTTACGAGACTCTTGTGTATGATTAGTCATACAAATGTAGTACTTATCATACACATATCCCCGAGGCACTAGTGCTTATGTAAAAGGTAGAGATTTGTTATCCTAGTACTTTGTGTTATGATATTAGCGGTACTCTATTCCCTATTAGCGGCGGTCGGCCGGCCCTGCCGGGGCCTTCGCCGGCCGCCATCTCTCTCCTCGCATTTCTCTAGTCACCGCAGCCGGCCCCCTTGTGGGACCGGCACGACCTACGTGTAACTATCCGTTCCCGATTCCGACATGTTATGGACCCTCCACCAAGTTACACTAGAGAAGAGCGTGTGTAAAGCACTCGACGCCACGCTAATCTTACCTACTCCCACGTAAGAAAGAGTAGAGCGTGTGTAAAGCGCCCGGCGCCACTCTTGTATTGCATCGTCCAACCGACACTACGCTTCGCCTTCGAGCTGGTTGTCCGCGACTGTCCTACCATGTCCCACGTAAAAAAGGAGAAGAGAGTGTGTAAAGCGCCCGGCGCCACGCTCGCCCTACCAAGCTTTCAGTCTCACCTAGCCTCAAGCCTACCGATATTCTCGACCGGATCTGGTTGTTTAAAACCGACCCGCGAAAATTCGGCCCGTGCGTACTTTAATTAGTACTTTTATTGTTTTTCCCGAGGCAACGCCGCAACGCTCACCTAGCTTAGCGGGGAGCATACCTTTCCTACGGGGAAAGGGGGGAATCAACACGAGCAGCGCCCGTTTATGCTTTTGCGTGCATGCACGCTCCCAACGGCCTTGTTGGCTTTGCTTCTTCCTCGCCGGTCGCTCTCATGCGTCGGCTAGTTCGCCCGTGGACAGTTTTTCCGGCCACATGTCAGAATAATACATTACGCAGTACATTTGGAACCGCTTCATATCGGCAACTCGCCGGTAGCGGCACATTCATGTGAGCGCATGTCGCTACACCTACCCGGCCTGAGACACACGCTACAAGCGCTTCACCTTCTATCAAGATGGCACCTTCCTCGACACAAGCTAGGACGACGTCAAGACCTCGGCTACCTTGAGGGGGGGTGTTAGTACTAGCATCCCGTTGCCTAGTGCTTATGTACAAGGTAGCTATTTGTCATCCTAGTACTTTGTGTTATGATATCAGCGGTACTCTATTCCCTATTAGCGGCGGTCGGCCGGCCATGCCGGTGCCTTCGCCGGCCACCATCTCTCTCCTCGCACTTCTCTAGTCACCAAAGCCGGCCCCCTTGTGGGGCCGGCACTATTCGTTCCCGATTCCGACAAGGAACCACCCGAAAAAAATCGGCTTTTGATGCCATCATATTCCGTTTTGATAGGCGCTTTACACTTGTCGGCTTGAGGGGATAGAAGAGTTGCACGCACGGTTTTAGACACTTTTTGTCGACGGGCCAAGACATTAGTAGATCTATCATTAATAAAGCAGTGATGCGATTGTTGCTGGTTTCCGGAAATAGCCCAAGTGCATCACATGACAATAGGGGCGACCAATGAGCAATTTGGCCGTAGTCACTTGGGTAGCCACCAGGGAAACAAGTAAGAGTACTTTCTGCCTTATTGAAGAGATGAGTATCATAGTCACGAAAATGGATAGGACGTCTTCGAACTCGATCTTGTCGGTGGAAGTCATCAAAAATATGATCTTTAATGCCTTCGGGTAGTAACGATGGTTGGCATAATTCCAGTCGTGAATTAGTTTCATGGGCAGGCTGTGTGTCACATGCATTAGCTTCCGGAAATGCCGGTTGAATTGTGTTCGGTGAAGGCTCAACTAATATAACACATGGGGGCGGAATGAGCAATCTTGCAGTAAAGGGATCCGGGGTAGTCACCCAACATGTCAACACAGTAAAAATATCATCATCATCATCATTATCCTCCAACGCATGCATATTTGTTGAACATTGAAGCATTATTGCCTCGTCTGATGTATAGGTTGTCGGTGTGATAATCATTTTCCCAAATAGGTGTTGCAATGATGTCGGAAACAGTTGTGTCCAAGAAATTCCCGAGTAACTCTTTTTCGTCGAATATCACAATGCGACTTTCAATAACACGTCATGTTGTAGGACTGTAGATTAACCAAGCTAGAGAATTGGGAGAGCGTCCTACGTAAGTTCCCTCCTAGGCCTTATCGTTGAGCTTCCGTCTTAACGCCGAGTCCACGTGTGTGTAAGCATTGCAACCAAATATTCGAGCATGTGATAGGTCATGGACAACCCCGGTAGCCAACGTGATAGGAATATCATTCGGGCCATATCTTAAGATCCGCTTGTGTAGATAAAGCAAGTGTCTGAATGCAAACTCCCAGAATTTACGCGGTAGACTAGTTGTGACGAGTAGGCAACGAGTCATGTCGGCCATTGTGCGCCATGGACGTTCAGCAAGCGCGTTCTGATGTGAGGTGTACGGGGCCGAGAAACATACAGTAATGCCAAGCTCGATGCAAAGTTCCGCGAAAGCTGCCGACCCGAAGGTAGCTCCCTTGTCTGCCCGAATTTCCTTGAGATGATGCCCCAAGCGCATGATGAGGCATATAATATCTCTAGTGTAAGGAATTATCTATCGTTAGTTGACTTAATAGGCCGGCCTATGGCAAACGATGTGATGCGGCAAAATCAGTCATAGAACAGATTGTTACCGCCCGGGATAGATGTCTAAACATGGCTCCATGAATTCAGATTCAGAGTGTGGAAGGGTGAGTAGTCACGTCAGCCGGGCACCCGATTCTTGTTAGCAATGGTTGACTTGGATAGGGCGCAATAGCCACAGAAGTCAACAATAGATAACGAGGCAGGTAGGCATGTCGCGACGGGCACTGCCTTATGTATTTCTTCATCATGAATGTATCCTGGGCACCGATGCCATACTTGAGCAGTCCCTCGGAAGTTGTTAACACTAGCATCTCGTTGCCTAGTGCTTATGTACAAGGAAGATATTTGTCATCCTAGTACTTTGTGTTATGATATTATCGGTACTCTATTTCTCCGTTAGTGGCGGTCGGCCGGCCCTGCCGGGGCCTTCGCCGGCCGCCATTTCTCCCCTTCTCGCTTCTTTAGTCACCGCAGCCGGCCCCCTTGTGGGACCGGCACGACCTACGTGTAACTATCCGTTCCCGATTCCGACATGTTATGGACCCTCCACAAGTTACACTAGAGAAGAGCGTGTGTAAAGCGCTCGACGCCACGCTAATCTTACCTACTCCCACGTAAGAAAGAGTAGAGCGTGTGTAAAGCGCCCGGCGCCACGCTTGTAATTCATCGTCCAACCGACACTACGCTTCGCCTTCGAGCTGGTTGTCCGCGACTGTCCTACCATGTCCCACGTAAAAAAGGAGTCGGGCTGTTTAAAACCGACCCGCGAAAATTGTGCTCATGCGTACTTTACTTAGTACCGTTAATGTTTTTTCCCGAGGCAACGCCGCAACGCTCACCCAACTTAGCGAGGAGCTAACCTTTCCCACGGCGAAAGGGAGGAATCAACACGAGCTGTGCCCGTCTATGCCTTTGCGTGCCTACACGCTCCTAACAACCTTGTTGGCGTTGATTTTTCCTCGTCGGTCGCTCTCATGTGTCGGGTAATTCGCCCGTGGACAGTTCTTCCCGCTACATGTCAGAATAGTACATTACGCAGTATATTTGAAACCGCTTCATATCGGCGACTCGCCGGTAGCGGCACGTTCTTGTAAGCACTTTCGCTACACCTACCTGATCTCAAACACACGTTGCAAACAGTGCACCTTCGATCAAGATAGCACCTTCCTCGACGCAAGCTAGGACGACGTCAAGACCTCGGCTACCTTGAGGGGGGTGTAATAACTAGCATCTCGTTGCCTAGTGCTTATGTACAAGGTAGCTATTTGTCATCCTAGTACTTAGTGTTTTATTATAGCGGTTCTCTATTTCTCCGTTAGTGGCGGTCGGCCGGCCATGCCGGTGCCCTCGCCGGCCACCATCCTTCCCCTTCTCACTTCTCTAGTCACCAAAGCCGGCCCCCTTGTAGTGGGGCCGGTACGACCTACGTGCAACTATCCGTTCCCGATTCCGACGGGAGTACTAAGGAATGCCGAAATAGGTGTGGAAAGTAGAGGTGCCACCGCGATGGGCTCCACGGTGAGACTCTAAAGCCCCCATTCTCGAAGTTTTATGATATGTACACTTGTGTCAAGAGGTAGGGTCATGACGCAGTCCTGAGCAAAGCTTAAAGTGACACCAACATCTTGAGCTCGGCTTTGGCTGAAAAGACGTCATATGCCATGATGTATGAGGTGCATATGAGGTAAAATTAGGTGCATGGAGCGCTCAGTTGAGGGTAGTACCAACGTTGGCCCCGTCCATTGTAGTATAGATCTCCTTAGTAGTGCCCACTCCATAAACCGTGGCAGGAACTCAAGTCAAGGTGCGGCGTGCGTGCGGTGGCAGCTCCTCGTTGTCGTTAAATTCATGACGGTTGGCGTTGATGAATTGAGAGGCACCACCTTCAACAATCTGAACTTCAGAACTAGGTGGAGCATCTGAGTGCGCTGAAAATACTGAAGCGGATGGATGTCGTACTGCAAAAATGGCAAGTGTTGCTGTCATAATCCACTTGCTCTTGTCGAGGTCCATACGGCTTCTCATGATTGTTGGTAGAAGGAGGTTCTCAAGTTCTTGCCCATTAAGTTGTAGGATGTTGACGTCTTGTAGGCAAAATTTTATGCCAACCGCACGTACTACACACTTATGGAGGCTCAACAAACCGTGTTGGGAGGGATGACGGATCACCAATCTGCATCATTCCCCGATTCCCGAACCATGGCTGCCATCCTCGTGGAGACATAAGTGTGGCATGTCCCTCACTCCATATAGGCGTGATAAAGGAGGGTTTGTTAGCACGAGCACCCCGTTGCCTAGTGCATATGTACAAGGAAGCTGTATGTCATCTCAGTATTTAATGTTATGGTATTAAAGGTGCTCTATTTCCTTGGAATTGGTTGGTTGATACATATACCCCGCCTTGTCTATGTTGTAAGTTAGACAACCCACATTACTTTAGATGGGTGTGTTGCAAGATGGCTATGTTGTCACAAGTGAAAACGAGAGATTGAGCAAAAGAAGAAAGAAATCACTGCTTGTAGTGGAAAGGCATTTGTGGTGTTTCCTACCGCGCCAATACTACCCCGCTACCCCAAGTGCATGGTTTCCAAAAGCCCATATCGAAATTGAAATTGAATTACACCAACAATCCGTTGCACAATACGGTTAATGTCTTAGGGCCCGTCCTTTTAGTTGGTGCATGGTAGCTTCATCAGCCAAGTACATAGCCTAGTCTCCCCAATCCATCTACTCCAACTCACCTGCGGGACAAAACATTGTAAACAATAACCAAAGCCAATCCCAGTTGAGCAGGGAAATGAGTGCAATAAGATCAAATAAATGGTACTGCATATATATATATATATATAGAGAGAGAGAGAGAGAGATGAGAGGAGAGAGGAGAGAGAGAGAGAGAGAGAGAGAGAGGGAGAAGAGAAGAGAGAGAGGGAGAGAAAGAGGAGAGAGAGAGAGAGAGAGAGAGAGAGAGAGAGAGAGAGAGAGAGAGAGAGAGAGAGAGAGAGAGAGAGAGGGAGAGGGAGAGAGAGAGAGAGAGAGAGAGGAGGAGAGAGAGAGAGAGAGAGAGAGAGATAGAGAGAGAGAGAGAGAGAGGAGAAGAGAGAGAGAGAGAGAGAGAGGAGAGAGAGAGAGAGAGAGAGAGAGAGAGAAGAGAGAGAGAGAGAGAGAGAGAGAGAGAGAGAGAGAGAGAGAGAGAGAGAGAGAGAGAGAGGAGAGAGAGAGAGAGAGCGGTACTCACGCGATCCGTGCTCAAAAAAAGCTTATGCTTCCGCTACTCGACTCCTAAAAACACGCGCACTTCCATTATCCGGACCCTTTAGGGTCTTCGGCATGAATTGCTGAGTAAGAGCCCCGTGTTTTTAGAGATAAGCACTCGAGTAGCGGAACCTGGAAATTAAACTACTCATGGATTCAGATCCACGAAAAATGGCCGGATTCAGTCCTTGGTCCCGGCTACTATCCGATGTATTGGGATTTGCGGCTAGCCCCGACTTTTGGGCACGCCATGATTCGCGGGCGCCCCGGAATTCGGATTTTTCATACTTAAGCTAGTGAATACTCCCGAAATCGGCGCGACACAACATGTGATTTTTATGATCCCAACATGTTGTCCACACTCCACAAACAGGGGACCACGTGGGTGTGATGGTAGGTGCCAGTAAGATGCTTGACTTGGGTGGGATTGGGGCCGGAAAATCATAACTTGGGAGACTTAAAACCCCCTTATTTTGCCGTACGGTGTCCGATTGAAGCAAACTGCGAAACCCCCCCCCCCCCCCCCCCCCCAAGGAGATACAAGTTTTACCTCACGGGCGGCGGTTTTCGCGTCAAATCCGCCGTCCGATCATCCAGACCCTCATATAGCCAACTAAAGTCTTAGGGTCTCAAAATCTGCCACATTCGCCCGGGGCTAGGAACCCATGGAAATGTGATACCCCCACACTCGCTTAGCTAATACGCTTAACAATCATCGCTCTATATTTCTTATATTCACGGGGTTGTCCCTTTCATGCCCATGATGGCATGGTGCCGTGCCATTTGCCGTAGGACAAACAAAAGCCCGTGCTAGTGTACTTCGAAAGCTCCCCGCCATTCTTCACGCCCGGCGATGCGCAAGCTTCAAAGGCCAGCAATCCGCGCGCTAGATTTTTTACACTATAAGTTAAGCGCCCCTCAAGCCCAATAGGTCCCTAGCCCGTGCCCCTTGGTTGTATTTCCGGGCACGTGGCAACAAAACCTTGTGCACACGACATGTCCTTCTCGGTGTCGCCGCTTTTACACACTCGGGCGAAACACACTCGGCGGATAGCGCAATTGAACAAACATGTTGAGACCCCAGTGTCGAGTAGTCTCCATGCTTGTCGCGACACTATGTGTACCGAGCTACTCATAGAGGCGTTCATAACCTGCACATGCAAGAATTTCGGCCCGCAAAATAGAGGCCGCAAATCCAACGTGTGTGCCCACACAATAATTGGGGCTTGACGATAGAGGTGTCCCGGTGAGTAAACAACACGCCGTGGCATTTTGATCGCAAATCATGATTCTGCGACACTCCAATCGAGGTGCATTGCCATCGCGGCAGTGTGTGACGGGTAATTAAATGCGTGCATTTGCTAGTAACGGGCTTTATGGGAAGAGTGCACATGCATACAATAACCCGCGCATTTGGCAACGAAAGCCAATAACACCTCTCCTGCACTTGCACATGCACCCCCACAACTTCGCATCGGGACAAAGTTTCGACACAATGTAGTAGCCAAAGTTGTTTACCATTTATGCTCACTGATGCAATTGCACCGCGTGTATTCATTTTAGGGAATATATCTTGCGTTCATAGCGTTGAGGTGCCAGCGACAGCTGCTACAAAAAAGGGGCTCTTCCCGGCATCGCCTTTCTCTTTGGAACTTTGCAAGCGTTTGAACGTCGGGGCAGCAGACAATCCAGTATGAATGCAACAATGCTCACTCATCACCCATGCACTTGCTCATGACACGCTGGCCAACAAGGGAATAAGTCGTCCGTCTTCGCAATTTTTGGTCTTTAAAAAAAAAGAACAGCTTTGCTAACTGTTCCGCCAACGGATTCTAGGTATACTATGACTTCGTCGTCGAGCGAAAGGTATGTATCTGTCCTCCAGCAGATGAGTTTGTCCTGACTGAAATGGATGCTTGGTATATTTTTCTGTATATATAATATATCCTTTCCGCTATATCTATATTCATATCGCTCTATTCGCTTCTTTGCTAAAAACTGGCTGGGCACAACGCACCGGGGCCGAACGAGGAGATAAGCCAGGCGAGGGCTCCGGCGGCATTAGTATTGGGGTTTGGCGATGGCTATACTGCAACAACTAAGTGCGGTCGCCCTCGGTAAAAGCAGAGGGTGAGGGCGGTCTCGCAGCGGAAAAGGTTGCCCATGCGCCAAGTGTCCCAATCGCCGCCTTCGTCGGCAGTGTGGGTGACACGCCGATAAAAGTCGACGGCATGCACAAAACTATAGTAGGGGTGAAAAGGGGGACCGGACCGGGGGCGGAGCGATTTGACGGTAGGTATCATCATCAGGCGGCAGCGGGGATCTTCAGCCCCTCGACCACCTTGCTCGCGTCCAGCACGAGACCCAACGGCGACTTCCCCTTGGGTTGAGTGAGCACGTCGCGGATGGCGCTCTTAATCGCCTCCGTGGAGGGCCCGACAGGGAAGGAGGAGAACGCGAGTGGCGTGGGTTGATGAGTTGGCTGGTGTTGTATAAGTGGCTGACCTAGGTGGTTGCACAGTACGGCGCCTTGAGGCACCGCCCCCGCCCACATCGGGACCCAGTGCTGCTGTTGGTGCGCGCCGCCGAACGGCACCACCTGCAACGCACTCGACACCTGCTGCATCGGGACAGTCATCGCGTTGGAAACAGGCATAAAGGACGCGACCATGGTAGGCTGTGTCGTTGCGGGGGGCATGGGTGCGCTCTTTCGCGCTGCTCCGCATTTCCGGGAGCGGTTTTTCCGCGAGCGATACTTCTGTAAGTGGGAAGCGATGTTTTGGCGAGTGAGACCTGACGCGCAGGCGCCCATGTGCTCTAGGATTCGAGACGGCACCGCCTTGTCCGCACCCAGCGTCTCCACAGCCTCCACGAAGCGGTCGTGGAGATGTCTGGTCCACTCGACTTTGAGCTTCTTATTCCCACCCTTCTTGTCTCCCTCTGCGCTGCCATCGCTCTCTGCGCCACCGTCAACAGGGACGGTGCCCGCGCCGGCAGGACCATCCTCCAGCGGACGCTTGACGCCAGTGACGCTGCCCCCGGACGCAAGCTCCATCAATGGAAGCGGCAACGCAGGAGGACACGATGGCAAGAGGTCAGACGACAGTACCAGTTTGGACCAGTCGTCTACCTCGTCGCTCGCGCTATCTGCGGTGCACTGGTACTGGCTGTAGGCCGAGCAGTCCAGGGGGTCGAGCAGTAGGTAGTCAAAGTTGAGCTCGTCGCCGCCCCCGCACGCGTCCGCGCTGACGAGATCAGAGATGTCGAAATCGGTGCCACCGGAGGCTTTGCTGCTCGAGCAGGACGTAGGGCCTCCGGCCTGCCATAACGCGTGCTGCCACAGAGTGCCCAACTGCGCCTTCTGCTTCGCCATCGGTAGACCAATTACCTCCGCGGCGCCGAGACGAGTTGCTTCATCCACGGCAGACTTATTCGCGGTATTCATCGCCACTGCGGGTCAGCACACGAAACAGACATCAAGATCAGCACAATGAAATATTTCGACCCGTAAGAGCGGAACATTCAATCCATAGAGTAGCGAGCCATGCGGATATGGCAACACAGGATGGCGACAGTAGAGAGTATGATGGTGTTCCGAAGATTCGAGGAATCAGGGACGACGGGTGAGTGAGTACTCACGGATGATTGGCGGTGATGCCTCCTTCCCCAGAAGCTTTAGCCCGTCAACGGAATCACTGGCACCGCTCGACGCTTGTTCCCCAGCCTAGAAAAGCAGTGTGTTCAGTGGTTGGGTGGAGAAAGTAAGAAGGTCGGTCGCGAGAGGACGGTAACGGTTAGGAGGTAATACCGAACAACAGAAAATAATTAATAATATCAAGTAAAAATGCAAGCGACGAAGGGGTCATCATGAGGGCTGACGAGCGAGACTCTCGCTTCAGCGCTCACCTCGGCGAGGATGATATCGAAGCTCTGATACTTGAGAAGATCCGCGATC
Source organism: Tetraselmis chui (assembly GCA_026401115.1). NCBI lineage: Eukaryota > Viridiplantae > Chlorophyta > Chlorodendrophyceae > Chlorodendrales > Chlorodendraceae > Tetraselmis > Tetraselmis chui. The sequence continues at coordinate 10,552 of JAPMLY010002885.1, read as the reverse complement.
TTCTTCTGAGACGTGCATGTCGTCACTAACAAAAAAAACAGACCAAGGGTCAATCTGGAGCGTTGGCAAGCTTGAAATTGGAGGCAGGCGCAAGGATAGGTACAGATGAGGCATCAGAGTCGGTGGCAGATATTTGTGCAGCATCACACTGAGTATCACACAGAGCTGAAATACAACGCGGGACGCTTGGGCCAATTACCTGCGTAGCCATGGCCTCGGAGAACCTTAGACGTTGCGTTACACACGCTGGCCTTGTTGGCGGCCAACAGCACCCGCATTCCGGAGATGGTGGTCTCGACGTCCATCATTTGGTTACTGCGCAAAAACAGATGAACGGTAATATCTTAGAAACTAACTTCCGGCCTTCAATGGCGAGATCTGGGAGTGGTCAGCAGCACTGCAGTCTAACCCCTGCTTCAAACAAAGCTGTGCGTAGGGGGGATGGCCCAGTTGACGTAGGCCAGCACTTTCATATACGGGACTGTAGCCGCACAACACCGAAGGTGCGCACTACATTTTCGTGTTACGGCCAAACCCGCGGCCAAGGCAAAAACAAGTACCAAGTCGGTGTGACTGTATACATGTAAGTCGAACACAATTTACGATACAGCTGGGATATGGAAGTTGGTACTGGAAGACAAAGCGTGCGGTGCAGCGAGCCCCTCCCAACAGGAATAGGCCAATGCGCCGAGGTTTTGCAGCTGGTACTGATATTCTGACACAACTATATAAACTATTATTGGTCGCGTAACCCGCGCAAGCGGCCCAATCAACGAGGGCCAACACAACCGCGGCCTCAAGAGCAGACCCGTTACATCCGGGCTGAACAGTAAAGTCTCTTATGCAGCTTTACAGGCGAAATCCTAAGTATATGTGTATGGTCCGAAGTATGCACCGCGCGCCGCTGATGGCGCCACAGACTTTGCTGCTGAATTCGCGACAGTGGTTCTCGGCCCGGCTGTTGTTGCATAACCCGACCTGACGGAAGCCGGGAGCGGGCAATCAGGCTGACGTGGATTACCTGGCCACAAAAAAAACTGCAAGAAGACCAACCCCCTCTCCTGGGTGTCACGGAAATGGTGGCGCTGGTGGTGTCGTTAGATATTTCAGACTGCGCGTAGCTCGTAGCGTGGAAGGAAGCGACGGGGCTGATGGCAGGTGAGCAGGTACAAGGCGTGAGGGTGACCGGATCGGAGCGCTTTATGACGGGGAGCCGGGCGCCGCCGTGTCTCGTATGTTCGGGCTGACCTCGACCCTGCTCGGCTGGGCGCAGCAGCAGATGAGGCAAAGATTGCATCGCGATTCGGCTCAGCTATGAATATGTTCTGCTCTTATGTACTTTGGGCTACGAGGAGCGGATGTTAATACTATTTTAAGTACGCGCGAACAAATGAAATATCGTCGTCACCGCTGGCTGGCTGATTCGCTCCGTAAACTACAAGGCACTATTCATATTGAACGAATATTGTAGTACCCGTACTTGCTATGTTAATTCTATACTAATGCTAAATACTGCTGTATTTTCATGCAGGTACGGGTACTAAGAACAAATCTTTACAGGAAATGCAACGTCTTCAATAGCAATGGATTACAAGAAGAATAACAGCAGCACGGACAGGGAAAATGGGAGGGGAAACAAAAGGGCAAGGGTGACATGAGGATCACGGAATCCAAAGCACGGCAAAAGGAAGCACTACATTGTGCACAAAACCTAGCAGATTAAACTAAGGAAACTCCTAAGCAACGCCGAGAATGCAACACGTGGAGGCGACAAGTGGCGCCTCACGCGCCGCTCGAGGAAGCACGGGGACGCTTACGGCACATGGCGCGGGTGAAGATCGCCGTGGGAGGCGAAGGCATCCCAACCGAGGAAGAAGCGGCCTCCACACCGTTTGCGGCGGCGGACAAACCGCGCAAGACGTTGTCCGCGTGAGCGACATGGACGGCGAGAGAGGCCTTTCGGTGCCATGAGTCCAAAGACTTGCCCACATACGTCCATTTAGAGGCGGCTACCTGCTTGGCCAACTCCGTGAAGAATGCGGCGGCGTGGCCGCCGAGAGTGCCAAATTCCGTGACTGCGGAAGGAATGAAACGGATATCGGGGCGACTCTTCACCCCATCCGAGTACTTCTCGGACTTGGTCTTCTCAACACGGCATGGAGCGACTTCGGGAGACGGGGGGCTAGAAACGCCGAACAAACCGGAAACCACGGCATCAAGGGCAAGTTTTAAGCCTCGGATGCCGTGATAGTGCAAGACATACACATCCGCGGGGAGGCCGTCGTTACCATTGGGGAGTTGAACTAACATCGTGGGACATGTGTGAACCTCGACGCCAACCTCGAGTGCGCCACGAACGTCGGAGATGATTTCCTCAGGGCCGTCACTAACCAAGACTGAGCGGTGTGGACCGAAGCATCTCCGCCGCATTGAGCCAAATGGTCAACAAAAGCAGTGGCTCACGCATCATCCGACATGTAAACCCCCGCCGACACGAGCGCATCCCGCATAGGTTGAAACGAGATATGGCAAGAAGCACAAGCAATGGGGGAGCGTAGAGTAGGGAGGATGCGGGATGAGGGTAGGTCGAAGATGCGACATACCGCGACGCGCAAAACTGTGTCGTAGTGCCCATGGAACTTGTGCCCATAGACTCCGGCTGAGCGCGGTTAGAAAACGTGGGAGCGAGCTTTGCAAAGCAAAGCAAGTTTACGCGTACACTTGTGCGAGCTTATAGCTTTGTAAAAATGTCAGTGGCAAACGCAGAAAGAGGTACGAGCGAGGGTTTGCAATCAAGGGACCGAGCACTCTCCACGTTGTTTGATCGGGCTTCGACTACGCAGCCTGCGCGAGCCACCATTGGACGTTGCGGGGGAAGAATCGCTAAGGCTGTGGTTATCAAGAGTTCGGACTCGGCGAGAGCGTGAGAACCGCGCGCGTTATCTAAGCGCGCTCACGACGAAGCGAGTTCTAACGACCACATGGGCTCGTTATCGCCGTCTTCGTCCGGTGTACCATGCCTTCGGGACACCGTTGTGGTCATAGCAGTCGCTAACCGTCCATACATGGTCGGCTCCATTGTAACTTTGTCGCGGGAATTCCCGCGTACGCGAGCATCTTGCGTCGTAAGGAAACGGATAGCATAGCCCACCGTCAAACCGGCCGCTCCGACATGGGCCGCATCCGCCAAGGCAATTAAGTCCCTCACCCCCATGCCTCCGAGACGTATGGGAAGAGACATATCGGATCGAGTGTTGTGGGAAGGGGTAGGCTAGCTGCAGGAAGGGCCAATACCTCAGCCGCCACATCTAGGATGGCATTTTCAACGCGCTCGAGGGAGGTCACGACGGTGTCACCGCAGCCCTCGCCCCTTCTGAGACCACGGGGGGCCGTACGCACAAAGTTTCTGAAGCGGCGGTGAGCGAGTTGATACATACGAAGCGCAATGTGCGAGTGACGATGAGTCGCTAGACCCCTTAGACGTTCGCTACATGCCTCATACTTGCTTAAGGCCGTTTCGAACACGTCTCGAGCAAAATCGAATGTACCCATTGGCCCCCCCCCAATACTTTCGTCCCTTCCGCGGAGACATTTACTCCCCGCATGATACCCAAAGGGGAATACAAACAGTTGTTGCGGATGGTTACCGTGAGGCCGACGCTAGCATACGCCTCCGGCATAGCGTCGTTAAGAGCCACGAGAGACGCAGGGGGTCCCAAGAAAGTTTGATTTAGGGGTTGGATTTTAGGGCCTCCAGAGCACGACGCTACTCTCCAACCGCAGCTAGACTAGGCGCCCGGCTGGCTACCTTGGCCTTGACGCCATTATGAGCGGGAATAGTTCATAACGGGAAATGGGGTCGGTACAAGCCCTCGGAAGTGAGGTAGGCGGCGGAATGGCGGTTTGAAATTGAAATTATTTACAACATGTACCGTATGCGCCGGTTTACACCAAACACCGTATGCGCCGGTTGCTATCTCTGGGCCCTCCCAACTATGCCATACAGGGAACTTACAAGTCATGGCTAGACCGTTGACCACCTAAATCCAACCTCTCCATGGATGTTCGGGGGTTTTACTCCCCCCCGGGAAGTTGCGCAAGACGAGGCGAGGGCGGCGTGCATTCAGGGGCGTGCGAAGGGGCAATGTGTGGAGGCGCGGCGGGAGGTCGTGCGGGATTTGATGCGGTATGTGAGTAGGAGATGATGTAGCCATTGGACAATATGCGTGTGGAGTTGTGCAAGGATTCGAGACGTGTCGAGGCGCGCTTTGGAGATGAGTTTGTCAGGAGGGTCTGTGCGGGTGGTGAGTAGGGAGGTGAGACTCGTGATGGTGGAAGAGTGCGGTGTACTTGTGCGGCTCATGACGATGGGGAGGATGTCTACCACTATGCCTGGCAAGTGGCTGCGGATGGCGTTTGCAAGGGGAGTGTATTTGGCACGTATGAGGTGAGCTGTTTGGGAGAGGTTATTGTCCGTGCAGTACTTCCATTCCCCTATATGAATCTTTTTGATGGATGCGTATCGGCGGCGACCGTTTGTGTGACCGACGAATCGAGGTTCGAGGAGGCGGATAAAGTCGGGTTTGTGTGCGGGGGGTCGTAGCACGGGGGGAGAATCTGAGGTGGGAGGACGGCGGGACACGAGGTTAGGGAGTCGGGCGAGAGACCTTCGTCAACAGCAACAAGGCGGGTGGGCATGTGGGTGAGGTGAGGTGGGTGACAGTCAAGTGGGGTGTGAGTAGGAGTGGGGGAAGCAAATGATTTAATGGGTTTGTTACCGAAGTCTGCAGTGATGGTTTCCCAGCGTCCTCCGTTGTGGCGTTCCAGGAGGGAGAGTAGGAGTTGTAGCGCGTTGTTGTGTCAGTCATGTCTTAGGCCAGACATGGTGGGGCAGTTACCGGCCATGTGTCCATTGCTAGTGAATTGGCCACACATGGGGCAGCGCAGGGTGGGGTTGTGTGTGAGGAGGCGGGTGTTGTGAACCCCCCACATGAATTTTTGTTTGTGGGTGAATTGTATGTTGGTGAGAGATGTATGTTTCTTGTGGAAAGAGAAGTCGGCGCCGGCCTCCGCGGCGCGGGCGAGGAGGGCCCCGTGTTTGGATGTATGTGAGAGGTGTGTGTGTGTGTGTGTGTGTGTGTGTGTGTGTGTGTGTGTGTGTGTGTGTGTGTGTGTGTTTGGTGATGTAGGTGTGGGCATCAGCTTTGAGGTTGGTGTATATGTGGGGTACGGGTTCCCCTAGGGTATGTTGAATGAGGGTGTATGGCCAAGTCCAGTGGCCTATTGACACTTCTGAACCTGTGGTGTATGTTGTGTCGGGTGGGTGTCCATCTGCAATTTGGTTGGCTAATGTGTCTGCAAGGTCGTTACCTAGGGAGTTGTTGTGCGCTTTAATTTTGCCGAGGTGTGTTCGGATGCCTGCGTCGCAGCGGGTTTTGAGGGTGTGTGTGATAGAGAGGAGTATGCCTCGGTGGATGTTGTGTCTGTAGGCGGATGGTCATTTTAAGTAGCCTTGTATGAGGCGGAGGGAGCACGCACTGTCTGTTAGGAGATGAGTATGGCCAAGTTGGAGGCCTATGACAATGCCTGCTAATTCGGCGCGATTGATAGTGTGAGAGGGAGGGGTAGAGGTCACCAGGATTTTGATTCTGGTGTCCGAGGCGGGGTGTGCGGCGGCTGCTCCGAAGGGGGAGTTGCCTCCCTTTTTGGAGCCGTCTGTGTAACCGAAGTCCTGCCAATTCCAAGAAAGAGTACCTCTGGTGGGGGGGTATGTTAGTTGCATGCGTTCATGGAGTGGGTAGTTAAGGGGGTGAGTGGGGTTTGGGTGGAGATGGTAGATGCCGGCTGAGTGAGGTGAGTAGGTGTCGAAGAGGTGTGGAGGAGGGACGGTGATGGTGGGGTTGGGGAGGTGAGTGTCGTATATGGACTCTAGAGTGTTGTGCAGTGCGGTAATGGCTGCGTGTGAGGGTAGGGTGGATAGTGCGAGGGGGTTAGCGACGAGGTAGATGTCGACCATCCAGCGTGTGCCGAATGGGGTGGGGGTGGGGTGGCCTGTGTGTTGGTCGGGAGGTAGGAAGGTGTTTGCGTCGTTGGGGAGGGTGTAGAGGTGGTGGGTGTATGGGGAGTTGATGTATTTGGAGTGGCGGTATGGTGTGTGTTCCCATCGGGGGAGTATGAGTATGGTTGCATTGGGTGTGTGAGAGGCTGTGAGGTGTGCGCTGGTGATTGCGTGTTCCATGGCGCGGCGCATGCATTCGTGGTCGTATTTTGGGTTGGCGATGTTGGTGCCGTGCCATGTGTGTGGGGCATTGCTGCCGCTAGATGAGAAGACTATGTCTTCGAGGTAAAGGGAGTGGTAGGCGTAGGAGTGAAGGGATTTATTGAGGGGGTCGGAGTATAGTTCAGTCTGTATGTGGAATGTGTGGCGGAGAGCTGTGAGGAGGTCTTCTCTAGTGGCCCATCTATTACGTGTGGTGGTGGCGGGTGTGGGTGAGTGGATTTCTGAGCGCGAGCCTAGGCGAGTGAGGAGGTGGTAGACCTCCTCTTCGAACGAGTGCTGCGAGAGGTCGGGGCGGAAGAGGTGAAAGAGGTGGCGGACGCGGGGGCCGTCAAGGGTGGTGATCGCGCGGCCGTCGGGAGTGCAGAGTACGGTGGTGTCATGGAGTGATGGGTGTGTGTGGATGGAAAATTTATCGGTAGGGCGCATGTCGAGGTCGGGGTGGATGGGGTCGTGGTTGAAGGTGATGAGGGAGTGCGACCAAGGAGGGGGTCCGGGTTCTGGCAGGATGGGTGTGGTGGAGGGGACAAAGCCGGAGTTTAATGCGGTGAGGGCGGTGGGGCCGGAGGGGGTCTCACTGATGGTGTCGTGTAGTTGTAGGCACGGGGCCCACTGGACCTCGTGGAGACGGGTGAGGTCGTGTTGTTGGCCGCGAGCAAACCAATCGCACAGCCATGTGGCGGGTCCCTGAGTTGGGCGGCATTGGGAATGTACGGCAAAGTGCGGGCATGTGCAGCATGTGGAGGTGGGTTCGATGTGTAGTGGTTCATGGCAGATGGAGCAGGCGGTGGGTGAGGGGGTGTGGAGGCATACCGATGTGGGGGTGGAGGAGGTGAGGCGGAAGCCGTAGTCGAGTTGGAGTTGTATGTCCCATTTTGTGAGGTGCTCCGGGGCCCATTCAACCATGTAATGTGTTTGGCCGTATTCTGTGTCCCTGTGTTTGGAAATGATGCGCGTGACGTCGCATGGGGGGTAGTGGTGGTCTGAGTGGGTATTCAGTGTCTATGTGTGTGGTGGGTGCAGTAGGGGGGGAGGTTCGGGTGCGGGAGGTGTAAATGCCGGAAGTGAGGGTGGGGGAGAGCGGGGGAGGTGTGGGGAGATGAGGGTAATCCAGGAGGGGTGTATAGTGGTGGGGGGGGATGCCTCTTTGGGATTGAGGCTTGTGATGGGGAGGCGGTTGTGGATAGTATTGGAGGGTTCGGTAAGGATTGGTGCGAGAAGGCGAATGGGGACTGAAATTGGGGTGGTGGTCCCCGTGAGTTTGGAGATGTATTTGCAGAATTTGAGTATGAAAGAGGAGGGGGTGGCGCGGAGGAGGACTTGGGACCATGTGGTTATGTCATTTTTCCAGAGGGGAGTGAGACGGGAGGGGAGGGAAGCGTGTGTTTTGCGGGGGGAGAATTCGCAGTATGCTTGTTTATATGTGTGGGGGGGTCTGTGATGTGTGTGGTTTTCTCTCTGAGTGAGGCGAGGAGGGTGTTGTCTTGGCTGGTAAAGTGGACGCGGATTGTGGAGGCAATAGGGTTGGTGAGGGAAAGAGGAGGGATGTTCTAAAACATAGTGCCGGCGTGTCGTTGGGCTCTTACTAAGCATTTGAGTGTGGGTGGGGTGTAGCGGGCTGACATGATGGATTCAGTGGGCCAGTGGGAGTATGTGGTGGATATGGTACGTATGTGTGCTCGGGCCATGTGGTCGCGATATCCAGAGGTGTTCATGATTTTATGTCGGTGACAGACAGTGAGTTGGGCTACGTGAGCTTTGAGGGAGGGGAGGCCGTATCCTAGGTCTGAGGTAGGACGGTGGAGGGCTGTGCGGGGGAGGTTACGCACCGAGGAGACGGCGGAGCGGAGTCCGCGGCATATTTGTCCTTCCAAGGTGTCGAGTTGGGAGTCGGTGAAGAGGCCGACCTGGAGGGTGACGTGTTTGCCAATGAGGAGTCCACGTATGAACCTGATTCTGCGGGATTGTGTTAGTGGGGAGGTGGAAAGGGCGGAGATGAGAGATGCGGTAGTGCGTCTCAGCTCGTGCTAGTGTTTGGTGAAGGTGAGAGAGGTGTTGAGTTCGACCCCTAGGACACGGTATCTGTCCGAGGGGCCAATGGAGGGGATGAAGGCCGGGATGGAGTTGATGGTGATGAACTGAGTTCGTAGGCGGGATGCGAGGAGGGCAGTGTTGGCAAGGGTGAGGGCCTTTCTTGTGCGCCAAAGAGCGCCGGTGATGCAACATTTTCGGGTGTTGACGGTCATACCCGTGTAGGCGCTGAAGAGGGAGAGTTTCCTGAGTTGGATGACCATGTTGGGGGTCGAGCCCGTGGCGAGGCTGAGGTCGTCAGCGAATCCGTGTCCTGGGTATGTGGCAGTGGGTTCTCTGGGGTCGACGTTAGTGGCGGGGGGGCGTCGGCGATAGCCCCGGCTTCCCACCGTGAGCCACCGAAGGAAGGGTTCAAGGAAGAGGGTGAATAGAAATGGGGAGAGGGTGTCGTCCTGTAGGGTTCCTCGATTTCTGTCGATGGAGGGGGTGGGACCATGTTAAGTAATGTAGTCAGTGGTTGAGACTCCGTAGAGGTGTTCGCATGTGTCGACAAACGTGGAGGGCATACCGAGTTGACGCATATGTTTGAACATGATGCGGTGGTCTGCGGCGTTGAAGGCGCCCTTGAAGTCCCCGTACATGACGTAGATGTCTTTTTTGTGGAGTTTTGCGTCCTCCATCGCCATGAGGATGGAGGAGAGTGCGTCGTGGATGCTGCGGTGTTGTCGGAATCCGTCTTGTTGGTCACTGAGAATGCCGTGGGTTTCGGCGTATTTCGAGCCTGCATCTTTGATAAGTGCGGTCCATAGTTTAAGGAGGTTGTTCATGAGGGCAATAGGGCGGTAGTTGTCGAGGAGGGAGGGGTCATCTTTTTTGTGTAGCAGGCAGGTTGTGTTGTGGCACCATTCAGGAGGGGTGTAGGATTTGTGGCCTAGGAGGGAGAGGAGAGAGAAGAGGGCGGAGCGGGTCGCTGGTGGTAAGAATTTGATTATTTCATTGGGGATACCGTCGGGGCCGGGGGCTTTGCATGTGCCTAGTGAGTTAAGGGTTTTATCGAACGTGTCGCGTGTTACCATGTCGGCGAGGGTGAGAGAGGGGTCTCCGCGGGGTTCGATGGTACAGTTGTCGGGGTTGTCCGAGAGTTCCCACGGGGGATTGGGCAAGTCGTGTGGGGTGGCGCGGCTGAGTTCGGTGGCGAATAGAGAGTGTATCGCTTCTAGGACGGCGGAGGGAGAGGTTGCGGTAGTTTTATCGGGTTTGGTAATGCGGTGGAGGGTCGAGGTGGCGCTGTTGGGGGGGAGGAGGCCGCTTTTAATTTTCAATAGGCGACGTGAGGACTTAGGGCAGGCGTCGTAGGCCGTATTGGCTCGAGTTTTTATTTTTCTCAGCTTATCTGTGGTGGTGGCGCGTAGTAGGTGGCGTATGCGTGCTTGGCACTGTTGTTTGATGGCGTGAGGGGTGAGATAAACGGTCTTGTTTAAGAGGGCTTGGGCGAAGGTGAGGGGGCCGCTGTTCGTATTACATTTGCGGAGTTTTAGAATGTGTTTGCGTGATTTTTTAGTAAGCCAGGTGGGGTCGAGGGACGCCTGGGGTGGGCGGGGTTTTTGGCGGGGAGGATAGGCCAAACTGTGGCAGCGTAGTCCATGTGTTGGGAGAGGAGTGTAGTGAATTGTGAGGCGAGGGTGTCAAGGGTGTCGGGGGAGGCTGATGTATGTGGGGTGTTGAGAATTTCAGATTGGAGGGCTGCCGTTTGGTTGATGAGGTCGGGTGTGCTGGATTGATACGCTTGTATGTGGTCAGGTGTGAGGGGAAGTCGAAAGTTGAGTTTGCGCGTCGTGTGGTGTGTGTGGGGGTGAGTATGGGGAGGGGGGGATGTGCCATAAGAGAGAAAGGGGCGGGAATTACGAGGTGGATTGCAAAGTGATCAGTGAAGTGGGAGGGGGAGGGGAATACCGAGCAAGAGGATAGTGGGATAGTGAGAGGTGTAGGGGGCGTGGTGAGCCAGTGGTCAAGGCAGCCTCCGCTGCGGGGGAAGGTAGGGATGGGGTTGTGGAGGGGTTGGAGGTGGGATTCGAGTAGGGAGGTGAAGGCAGGGTGACATGTACCTGTGGTGGTGGTCGATTGGAAGTCCCCTCCCCAGAGGGCACGGTGGTGCGGATGGTCGTCGGCCAGGCGGAGGCCCCATGCTGTAACTTCAGCATATAAGCGGTTCAGTTGGGGGTGGTTGAGCCGGGGCATGTATGC